>CATOUR010000891.1:0-49124 GCA_951848785.1 Callosobruchus maculatus | reverse complement strand
TCTCTCTCAACAACAACAACGGAGGAGGAGGAAAAGAGAGAGATTCTCTCTCTTTTCCTCCTCCTCCGTTGTTGTTGTTGAGAGAGATGCTCACTATTTTTCTTCTGGTATTCCATCTGTTTATTGCCTGCTTTATGGCAATGAAATACTGGGTCGTGACGCCGATGTAGTGTTGGTGTATTCTTTTGGCATTTTAAATGCACCTATGGCAAAGATTGATGTGGTTTGTCCCCGCTGTTCTGAGACGAAGAATGTAATTCGAAATGGCCACTCCAGCTCAGGAACGCAGCTTTATCGCTGTAAACACTGCCTGAAAACCTTTCAGCTCAGCTATCGCTACAACGGCGCTAAACCCGAAACTCATCAGACCATTGTTGATATGGCGATGAACGGCTCCGGATGCCGCGATACGGCAAGGGTGCTGAAGATAAGCCTCAATACCGTTCTCCGCCACCTAAAAAACTTGCACCACACCAGGTAGCACAACACGCAGAGCCGGGCGCAGAGGTCGTTATCTGCTGTGAAGCCGATGAACAGTGGTCATATGTACGCAGTAAAGGTAATCCGCGCTGGCTGTTTTATGCTTATGATCGCATCCGCAAGCGTGTTCTTGCCCATGTATTCGGTCCCCGTAATGCACTGACTTTACGGCGTCTTCTGGCTTTACTGAGCCAGTTTAACATCGCGTTCTACATGACTGACGCCTGGCCTGTGTACCGGACTTTACTGGCCTCAACCAGTCATGTTATCAGCAAAAAATACACCCAGCGAATAGAGCGGCATAATCTCAATTTGCGAATCCACCTTAAACGACTAGCCCGCAGGACCATCTGCTTCTCAAAGTCAGAAGAAATGCACGATAAGATCATCGGGTGGTATATGACAATCAATCATTACCACTAAGTCTGCGTCACGACCAAATACTGGTGCGATAAAAAACGTTTATATCTCGTTCCGATTGCCGCGGCCTTTGCCGGTTCGGCACTGCTGATGGTGGGTACGCTGTCCAGCTTTCCGGCCTGGCTGGATCTCTATCAGTTCAACGAGGCGAACTATAATGACGCGATGATCTTTTATATGTTCCGCCACCTTTTAATGGCGGTGCTGATGATCGCCTCGGTATTACTGTATACGCTTCGCGCTTCCCCCCTCACGCGAAGCGCCCACATCGGCGCCGTTGCCGGGTCGGCTCTTTTCACGTGCGGTATGCTTGGGCTGGCGTGGTTCTATTCCAGCCATTCCACGATGCTAACCCTGGATCTCGTGGATAATGAAACCCGGAAGTTTATGGTTCTCTGGAGCCAGACGATCAATATCATTTTGATCGTTCTCTGGGGCGTTACGTTAATCACCCTGATGGCCGTGACCCGGATAAGAAATTTGTTCTGGTAGGCGGAAATTTTTTGTGTGTCTGTTATGTCGTCACGCTGTTAATGCTGCTGTTAGGCGGACACGCGGAAGATGTTTCGTGGTATCGCGCCCGGTTATTCGAAACCGTCGCGACGTTAATGATAATATTCATTCTGCTTTCCGACGTCTTTAATTTGTATCGCGACTCGCACGTCAAATACCAGCAGTCTTATCAAAACTCGATCCGCGACCCGCTCACCCGTCTTTATAACCGCAGCTATTTTTATGATTCATTAAACTACGCCCTCGGCTCGGCAACGGAGGCACACCCGGTATCGGTGGTGGTAAGCGATCTTGACCGTTTCAAGCGCATCAACGACTGCTACGGGCATTTGCAGGGAGATAAGGTGCTGCAGTTTGTCTCTAATCTTCTGACGGATTCCGTGCGCCCCCAGGATATCGCGGCCCGAATCGGCGGTGAAGAGTTTGTTCTGATGCTGACCAATACCCCATCAGACGCCGCGCGGCAGGTCGCCGAGCGCATTCGTCTCAAGCTGAGCGGGTTTGATAAAACCAGCAGCGGCGGCCATCTGCCGGAGCCAATTACCATCAGCATGGGCGTATTCACCGCAACCTCGCCGGAAACCAGCGCGGAAACCTGCGTGGAAAGCGCGGATAAAGCCATGTATGAGGCAAAGGAGACGGGGCGCAACCGGGTCGTGGTGTTCAGGTAATGAGAAAGGCCCTGCATAAGCAGGGCCTTTACGTTCGGTCAGTCGCGGGATTGCAGATCGTGGATGTTATGCTCAAGACGGGCGATAAGTCCAATAAGCATCTCCAGCTCCGCAGGTGAAATACCGGACAGGATCTCCCCCCGCGTTTTACTGATGACGGCTTCCATCTCCGTAATGATAGGCGCCGCTTTTTCCGTCAGTTTTATGCGCTTGGCGCGACGATCGCTGGCGCAGGTTTGACGGGAGATGAGTCCCTTCTCTTCCAGCTGGTCAAGCGTACGCACCAGGGACGGTTGCTCAATACCGATCGCTTTTGCCAGCTGAATTTGCGACTGTTCTGGCGGGAGCTGATGGATGTTATGCAGCGTAACCCAGTGGGTCTGCGTCAGTTCCAGAGGTTTCAGGCGATGGTCAATCAGAGCACGCCAGACGCGTACCAACCTTGCCAGATCAGAACCTAATGGCGATTCCAATTTCATCTCCTTATAATTAGCTTGCTAAGTGATTATAGTGATTTTAGAATAGTTTGCAGTATTTGTATTGCCAAAACAAATGCAATCACGGTATTCATCATTCCAGAAAGAATGATTTACACTGAATATTCATGCGCCATCGCACTGATACATGCCATTGCGGCACTCACTCCACTGCAAAGGATCGCTGCTCGTGACGTTTTTCTCTTTCTCTGCCGGGTTGCCCCTTCAGGATCTGATTATCGGCGCATCGGTCTACTTTCCGCCTCTTTTTAAAGCCGTTATGGTTGGATTTGTGATCTGGCTCGTGGCGCACCGACTGCTGCGGGACTGGATGTATTCTGGTGAAATCTGGCACCCGATGTTGATGGATCTCTCGCTGTTTACCCTTTCCGTCTGTCTTGGCCTTGCCGTGTTAACCGTCTGGTGAGAATCCCCTTGAAAACGCTTAAATATTTTTCCACTCTTTTCGTTTTGGCGCTGGCGCTGATTGCCGGCTGGTGGCTCTGGAACTATTACATGCAGTCCCCCTGGACCCGCGACGGCAAAATACGCGCAGAACAGGTCAGCATCACGCCGCAGGTGTCGGGCAGCATCACCGCGCTCATGGTAAAGGACAACCAGTTCGTCCACGCGGGCGATGTGCTGTTCCGCATTGACGAGACCCCTTTTCAGATTGCCGTGCTTAACGCTCAGGCGCAGCTGGCTAAGGCTCAGTCCGATCTCGCAAAAGCCAACAACGAAGCCGACCGACGCCGTCATCTGTCGAAAAACTATATATCTGCGGAAGATCTGGATACCGCCAACATCAACGTGAAAACCATGCAGGCCGGTCTGAAGGTGGCGGAGGCCACGCTGAAGGAGGCGGAGTGGCAGCTGACCCAGACGGTGGTTAAAGCGCCGGTAGACGGGTGGATTACGAACCTGTCCACGCGCGTGGGAGACTACGCCACGACCGGAGAGCCGGTTTTTGCCCTGGTGGATAGCCGCTCGTTTTACGTGGTTGGCTATTTTGAAGAGACGAAGCTGCGCCATATTCGCGAGGGCGCGCCAGCCCGAATCACCCTCTACAGCGGCGCGCAAACGTTACAGGGTCACGTATCCAGTATCGGTCGGGCAATCTACGACCAAAGCGTCGAAACCGATTCTGGCCTGGTGCCTGATATTAAACCCAACGTACCCTGGGTGCGTCTGGCCCAGCGGGTGCCGGTTCGCGTGGAGTTCGACAGCCTGCCGAAAGAGATTACTCTCGTTTCAGGGACCACCTGTACCGTCTCCATCGGGACACGATGATGAACCTGCGGGCTGTCTCGTGGCGCAATGCGCCCTGGATAAAAGCGACGCGCCCGCAGTGGCGTTACGCGCTGCGCAACGGCATCGCCATGTGCCTTGCGCTTACGGTTGCCTATTACCTGAACCTGGATGAACCCTACTGGGCGATGACGTCAGCGGCGGTGGTCAGCTTCCCCACCGTCGGCGGCGTTATCAGTAAAAGCCTCGGACGCGTGGCGGGTAGCCTGCTCGGCGCCACCGCCGCCCTGATTCTGGCTGGCCATACCCTGAACGATCCGTGGCTGTTTCTGCTCAGCATGTCCGCCTGGCTGGGGCTGTGCACCTGGGCCTGCGCCCATTTTACCAATAACGTTGCCTACGCGTTTCAGCTGGCGGGCTATACCGCGGCCATTATCGCCTTCCCGGTGGTTAACGTGCTGGATACCACCGAACTGTGGGATATCGCGCAGGCACGCGTGTGCGAGGTGATGGTCGGTATCCTCTGCGGCGGCATGATGATGATGATCCTGCCCAGCACCTCTGACGGCATCACGCTCATCACCGCCCTGAAAACGATGCACGCGCGCCTGCTGGAACATGCCAGCCTGCTCTGGCAACCCGACACAAACGATGAGATCCGTCTCGCGCATGAAAAAGTCATCGGCCAGATCCTGACCATGAATCTGCTGCGCATACAGGCCTTCTGGAGCCACTATCGCTTTCGTCGCCAGAACCGCTGCTGAACTATCTGCTGCACCAGCAGCTACGCATGACCAGCGCAATATCGAGCCTTCGCCGGATGTTGCTGAACTGGCCTGCACCGCCCGCGCATACCCGGGAGGTGATTGACACCCTGCTCGCCGCCCTTGCGCGCCCGGACGCGGATATCTACAGCGTGGCCCGGATAATTGCTCCGCTCGCGCCAGCGGATGAGTATGACTACCGCCATCGCGCCTTCTGGCAGCGTCTGAACTATTTCTGCCGCCTGTATCTGCGCAGCAGCCGCTGGCTGAAAGCCGTCGAAAATGCCACGCCCGTTACCGAGTTTTCCGTACCCGGCAGCCCCGCTCTGGCGCGGCATACCGACGCCATGGAGGCGCTGTGGAGCGGTTTTCGTACCTTTTGTGCACTGATGCTGGTCGGCGCATGGGCCATTACCACGCAGTGGGACGCGGGCAGCGCGGCGCTGACGCTTGCGGCCATCAGCTGCGTGCTCTATTCGGTGGCGGCATCCCCCTTTAACTCGCTTACGCTCCTCATGCGCACGCTGGTGCTGCTGTCCCTCTTCAGCTTTGTGGGTGAAGTTTGGCCTGATGGTGCAGATAACCGATCTGTGGCAATTCCTGCTGTTTCTGTTTCCGCTGTTAACCACCATGCAGCTGCTCAAGCTGCAAATGCCTAAGCTGGCCGGCCTGTGGGGGCAGCTGATTGTTTTTATGGGATCGTTCATCTCGGTGACGAATCCGCCGGTTTACGACTATGCTGACTTCCTGAATGACAACCTGGCGAAAATTCTCGGCGTGGGGGCTGGCATGGCTGGCGTTCGCCGTGCTGCGCCCTGGGTCGGACGCGCGTAAAAGCCGCAGGCATATCCGGGAGTTACGCAGAGGATTTGTCGACCAGCTGAGCCGCAGGCCGCACCTTCGCGAAAGTGAATACGAATCGCTGGTTTATCATCACGTCAGCCAGCTCAATAACAGCCAGGATTCACTCTCCCGGCGCTGGCTATTGCGCTGGGGCGTGGTGCTGCTGAACTGTTCGCACGTGGTGTGGCAGCTGCGCGCCTGGGAGACGCGGTCCGATCCGCTGTCGCGGGTCCGCGACACCTGCATCGCCCTGCTGCGCGACGTCATGAGCGAGCGCGGCGTTCAGCAGCGCCCGCTCAGCGTCACCCTCGCCGAGCTTCAGCGCATTTGCGATGCTCTGGCGCGCCATCATCTGCCTGCGGTGCGCGATCTGGCGTCCATCATCTGGCGGCTGCACTGTTCCCTGTCACAGCTTGAACAGGCGCCGCCGCCCGGAACGATAGGCGATCAGATCACCCCACAGGCATAGCGCGCCCCGCCACCGCCAAGCGGTTTAGGCTTATCTGACATGTTATCGCCGCCCACGTGGATCATCAGCGCCTTGCCCTTGACCTCATCAAGCTTTTTCAGTCGGGGCGCGACGACGGGATCGGTAGCCTTACCGTCGTTATTGACCACCAGCACCGGCAGATCGCCGAGGTGACCCATCCCGTCCGGGCCTTCGTGTTTACCGGAGTTGTGCGGGTCGAGATGGCCCCCGGCGGCTTCTGCGGCGGAAGGTTTACCCTCTTTCATTGCGGGCTGGCAGCTGCCTTTAGCATGAACGTGGAAACCGTGTTCGCCGGGGGGCAGCGCCTTAAGATTGGGGGCAAACTCCAGCCCTTTATCCGTTTCGGTGATTTTCACCGTCCCGATGGACTGACCTACCCCCTGAGAAGTGACGAGATTCATTTCAACGTCGTCGCTGGCTGCCTGCGCTCCTGCGCATACGGCCAGCGTGACAATAGCCAGAGCAAAACGCTTCATAAGACCTCCACGGGTTATTTTTTGCACCTTAAGTCTATACCAGAGGCGCAGATTTCACCGGAAAGTCAGTCAATTACTTGCTCAGGGAACGTCGTAGCCCAGCGCGGCCTTGCGGATGCGGAACCACTGCTGACGCGTCATCTCCAGTTCTTCGGCGGCAAGCGCCGCGCGTACGCGCTCAATCTTGCCGGAGCCGATAATCGGCAGCGGCTTAGACGGCAGGCGCAGGATCCAGGCGTAAACCACCTGTTCGATACTTTCCGCATTGAGCTCGCGGGCCACGGTTTCGAGCTCGTTACGCAGCGGCTGGAATGCCTCATCGTTAAACAGGCGGCCGCCGCCGAGGCAAGACCATGCCATCGGACGGATGCGCAGCTGCTGCAGCTGATCGAGCGTACCGTCGAGCAGCAGCGGCTGATGAACCGGGGAGATTTCCACCTGATTAGTCGCCAGCGTAAACGGCAGACGAGACTGCAATAGCGCAAACTGCGCCGGGGTAAAGTTAGACACGCCGAAGTGGCGCACCTTGCCGCTCTGGTGCAGGGTCAGGAAGGCTTCAGCGACCTCGTCCGCATCCATCAGCGGATCGGGACGGTGGATCAGCAGCAGGTCGATACGATCGGTAGCCAGATTAACCAGCGACTGCTCGGCGCTTTTCACAATGTGCGCGCTGTCGGTGATGTAGTGTCCCAGGGCATTCTCCGGTTTTGCCGTTGTGGCAATACCGCATTTGGTCACAATTTCCATACGATCGCGCAGCGCCGGCGCCAGCTTCAGCGCCTCGCCAAAGGCGGCCTCGCACAGATAACCGCCATAAATATCGGCGTGATCGACGGTAGTGACCCCTAAATCAAGATGCTCTTCAATAAAGTTCGCCAGCTGGAGGGGGGACATATTCCAGTCCATCAGACGCCAGTAGCCCATTACAAAGCGGGAGAATTCCGGGCCCTGCGGGGCAAGGGTAATACGCTGAACCATAACATTTTCCTCAAGGAGATTATGTCACCAGTATACGCAATTACCTTGCTAAAACAGTGAAGGTTGCTGAGGTTCTTCGGTTTCAACCGCTTTGTTTGCGCGAATTTTGCGCAGCAGTCGCTGCCGACAGAGGCGTATCACCTCCTGCTTTTGCGCGTCGCTGAATTTTTGCCAGTTAAAACGCTCATCCCGCGTGCGCATGCACCCGCGGCAGTAACCTCGTTCATCAACCTGGCAAATCCCCCGGCACGGGCTCTGGACGGGGAAAAATTCCAGTTGCTCTGCCACTTCTACCTTCCACAGCGTCACTATTTCCTACAGTGAAGACCCTAAACGCCCCGCACGCAAGGGGCGGCAGCCACAAATATGACTTTAAGGTTTCGCTAATCTTCCCCTCTTATACTCGCCGCACTGATATAACGAATGGTCTGTTCATCATGTGGTTCACTAAGAAGTTACGCTGTAACGAAACGGTTTTCACCCTTGGCTGCGCGCTGTTCTTCACCGCGTTTAACGCGCTGTTTATACAGCGCAGCTGGGCAATAATTGCGCCAGCGCGCCTGCACGACCTGCTGTTTGCCGCCAGCGTACCGCTGGTGCTGTTCTGCGGCTGGGTGATTGTCTTTAGCCTGCTGAATATTCCCTTTATTCGCAAGCCGCTGATGATTGTCCTGACCATGGGATGCGCCGCCGCGACCTATTTTATGTATACCTATGGCGCGGTTATCGATCGGAACATGATGTGAACGTCTTCGAAACTAACTCTCAGGAGGCCACCGCCCTGGTGACGCCGCAGATGATCGTGTGGCTTGTGCTGGCGGGCCTGGTTCCGTCCATCATCTTAGCCCTGACGCGCATTCGAAGCGGAAAATGGTGGTACGCCCTGCTGATGCGGCTCGCCACCCTGCTCGGCGCGCTGCTGGCGATTATCCTGGTCGCGGCGGTATTTTATAAAGATTACGCTTCGCTGTTCCGCAATAATAAAAGCATCGTCAAAATGGTTACCCCGGCGAACTACGTAAGCGCCGTGGTCAAGTACGGTAAAATGCGCTGGTTCGCAGGCGATCGGACGCTGATCCGCATTGGCCAGGATGCCCGTAAGGGCGCGCTAATTTCAGGCCAGCAAAAGAAAACCGTGCTGGTTCTCGTCGTGGGCGAAGCCTCCCGCGCCGAAAACTACTCGCTGAATGGTTACCGCCGTGAAACCAACCCGGAGCTTAAAAAGCAGGACGTCATCAACTTCCCGCAAGCCTCCTCCTGCGGCACGGAAACCGCCGTTTCCGTTCCCTGCATGTTCTCCGGTATGACGTGGAAAAAATACGATGCGGACCTGGCGCAACATCAGGAAGGCCTGCTTGACGTGCTTAACCACGCCGGGTTCAACCTGCTGTGGCGCGACAACGACGGCGGCTGTAAAGGTGCCTGCGACCGCGTGCCGCATACGGACATGACCCAGTGGAATCTGGACTCGTACTGCAAGGACAAAGTCTGTATCGACGACGTAAACCTCTACCGCCTGGACAAGGTGCTGGATGGTCTGAAGCAGGACACGGTACTGGTGATCCACCTGATGGGCAGCCACGGCCCGGCCTATTACAACCGTTATCCGGACAGTTTCCGCAGGTTTACCCCGACCTGCGACACCAATGAAATTCAGAACTGCGATCATCAGGCGTTGATTAACACCTACGACAACTCAATTCTGTATACCGACAGCGTGGTCAGCAGGACTATCGACGCGCTGAAAGCTCGACAGGCCACCATGAACACGGCGCTGATTTACCTTTCCGATCACGGTGAGTCGCTGGGCGAAAGCGGAATTTATCTGCACGGCACGCCGTATATGCTGGCGCCGGAGCAGCAAACGCATATTCCGTTTATGTTCTGGCTCTCTGCCGATTACGTGAAAAACTTCGGTGTCAACACGGACTGCCTGCGTGACCATGCTGCAAAAGATGCGGTTTCACAGGACAATTTGTTCGCCACCGTTCTGGGGATGATGGATGTTAAATCAACGGCTTATCAACCGCAGCTGGATATTTTGTCGCAGTGCCGTCGCGATGCTGCCTTGCATTAGACCGAACGGTCTATTAGAGTGAAGTCATGAGCAGACATACAGAACACGATACCCGCGAACATTTACTGGCTACCGGCGAGCGCCTTTGCATGCATCGCGGATTTACCGGTATGGGGCTGAGCGAGTTGTTAAAAACCGCGGAAGTCCCTAAGGGATCGTTTTATCACTACTTCCGATCCAAAGAGGCGTTCGGCGTGGCCATGCTGGAGCGGCACTATGCCAGCTACCATCAGCGCCTGGCAACGCACTTCGCCAGCGGTGAAGGTAACTACCGGGATCGGGTTCTAAACTACTATCAGGAGACGCTGACGCAGTTCTGTCAGCAGGGCATCATCAGCGGCTGCCTGACGGTGAAACTGTCTGCCGAAGTGTGCGATCTTTCCGAAGATATGCGCACGGCCATGGATAAAGGGGCCAGCGGCGTTATCGCCCTGCTGGCGCAGGCGCTGGAGAAGGGTCGCGATGAACAAACCCTCGCCTTCTTCGGCGATCCGTTAACGCAGGCGCAGGTGCTCTACTCACTCTGGTTAGGCGCTAACCTGCAGGCCAAGATTTCTCGCAGCGCCGTGCCGCTCGAAAGCGCGCTGGCACATGTGAAAAGCTGTATTACCGCGTCCGGCGCGTAGCCGGCATTTTTATTTATCCTTTTACTAGTCGACTGGTCTACTCAGGAGCCGTTATGTCCGCTGAAAAGTTATTTACCCCACTGAAAGTCGGTGCCGTTACCGCCCCAAACCGCGTGTTTATGGCCCCGCTCACCCGTCTGCGCAGCATCGAGCCGGGCGATATCCCAACACCGTTGATGGGTGAATATTATCGTCAGCGCGCCAGCTCAGGCCTGATCATCTCTGAAGCCACGCAGATTTCTGCCCAGGCAAAAGGCTATGCCGGCGCGCCGGGCCTGCACAGCCCGGAACAAATTGCCGCGTGGAAAAAGATCACCGCGGGCGTACATGCTGAAGAGGGCCGTATTGCGGTACAGCTGTGGCACACCGGCCGTATCTCGCACAGCAGCATCCAGCCCGGCGGCCAGGCTCCGGTTTCTGCCTCTGCCCTGAACGCGAATACCCGTACCTCCCTGCGCGATGAAAACGGGAATGCGATCCGCGTCGATACCACCACCCCGCGCGCGCTGGAGCTGGACGAGATCCCGGGCATCGTGAACGATTTCCGTCAGGCCGTGGCCAATGCCCGTGAAGCCGGTTTCGATCTGGTTGAACTGCACTCCGCGCACGGTTACCTGCTGCACCAGTTCCTCTCACCATCGTCTAACCAGCGTACCGACCAGTACGGCGGCAGCGTTGAAAACCGCGCGCGCCTGGTGCTTGAAGTGGTGTATGCTGTTTGCAACGAGTTGAGCGCAGACCGCATTGGTATTCGCGTTTCGCCGATCGGCACGTTCCAGAACGTCGACAACGGCCCGAATGAAGAAGCGGACGCGCTGTACCTGATTGAAGAGCTGGCAAAACGCGGCATTGCTTACCTGCACATGTCCGAGCCGGACTGGGCTGGCGGCAAGCCTTATAGCGAAGCCTTCCGCCAGAAGGTGCGCGAGCGCTTCCACGGCGTGATTATCGGCGCGGGTGCCTACACGGCGGAGAAAGCTGAAGATCTGATCGGCAAGGGTCTGATCGATGCCGTAGCCTTTGGCCGCGATTACATTGCTAACCCGGATCTGGTTGCCCGTTTGCAGAAGAAAGCGGAGCTGAACCCGCAGCGCCCTGAAAGTTTCTACGGCGGCGGCGCGGAAGGTTACACCGACTACCCTTCTCTCTAATCCCGCATTGCACATTGATAGCGGCGACATTTCGCCGCTATACTAAAACATCGTTTCTGTTCAAAAAGATAATCCATACTATCGGTTAATGAGGAAATTATGCGCCTACTTCACACCATGCTGCGCGTTGGCGACCTGCAACGTTCCATCGATTTTTACACTAACGTTCTGGGCATGAAGCTGCTGCGCACCAGCGAAAACCCGGAATATAAATACTCCCTGGCGTTCGTGGGTTACGGTCCGGAGTCTGATGAAGCCGTCATTGAGCTGACGTACAACTGGGGCGTAGACAGCTACGAGCTGGGTACGGCTTACGGCCATATTGCGCTGGAAGTGGATAACGCGGCCGAAGCCTGCGAACGCATCCGCAGCAGCGGCGGGTAACGTCACCCGTGAAGCGGGCCCGGTTAAAGGCGGCACCACCGTGATTGCCTTTGTTGAAGATCCGGACGGTTACAAAATCGAACTGATCGAAGCCAAAGACCTGGTCGTGGTCTGGGCAACTGATCCCGCAGGGCGCACTATGCGCCCGTTGTTTTGCTGCATCGCCTCTCAAAATTTGCCATAATACGCACTGCTTTTTTCCCCTTGTAAGAGACCCTGATGTCCGATAATGCTCAATTTACCGGTCTGTGCGACCGTTTTCGTGGTTTTTATCCCGTTGTCATTGATGTTGAAACAGCCGGATTTAACGCTAAAACCGATGCGCTGCTTGAGATTGCCGCCATCACGCTGAAGATGGATGAACAGGGCTGGCTTGTACCGGACACCACGCTGCATTTCCACGTTGAACCCTTTGAAGGGGCAAACCTACAGCCGGAGGCGCTGGCCTTTAACGGTATCGATCCGACAAACCCGCTGCGCGGGGCGGTAAGTGAATACGAGGCGCTTCACGCCATTTTCAAAATGGTGCGCAAGGGCATGAAAGAGAGTGACTGTAGCCGCGCCATTATGGTCGCCCACAACGCCACGTTCGATCACAGCTTCACAATGGCGGCTGCGGAACGCGCCTCGCTGAAGCGTAACCCATTCCATCCGTTCGTCACGTTCGACACCGCCGCGCTGAGCGGCCTGGCGCTGGGCCAAACCGTGCTGTCCAAAGCCTGCATCACGGCGGGTATTGCGTTTGACGGCACCCAGGCGCATTCTGCGTTATACGACACCGAGCGTACGGCGGAGCTGTTCTGCGAGATCGTCAACCGCTGGAAGCGTCTGGGCGGCTGGCCCCTGCCGATGGGCGACAGCGAAGAACAGGCATAAAAAAAGCGACCTCCTGAGGTCGCTTTTTTGTCCGCGCAGAAAACTTATTCTGCGTCCGGCTCTTCGGTTTTATACTTCGCCGCGGTCTCTTTGATCAGCTGCTGCAGTTCGCCGCGCTGATACATTTCAATCAGGATGTCGCATCCGCCAACCAGTTCACCGTCAACCCACAGCTGTGGGAAGGTCGGCCAGTTTGCGTATTTTGGCAGCTCAGCGCGAATGTCCGGGTTTTGCAGGATATCAACGTAAGCAAAACGCTCACCACAGGCAGACAGCGCCTGAACCGCTTGTGCGGAGAAGCCGCAGCTTGGCAGCTTCGGAGAACCTTTCATGTACAGGAGAATTGGGTTTTCAGCGATCTGGCGCTGAATTTTTTCAATAGTGGTGCTCATGTCTTGCTTCCTTTAACTTCTGTTACGGCATCAGTCTGACATTGTAGCGGGTCAGGCCGACATCGGAAAATAACATTTTTGTCACGTCTCATTATTTTATCTGCTATCGCGTAAAGATGCATTGCTAATGTCGTTTATCGCTGCCCGCAGCGCGGATTTGCTCAGGGAGCGACCAATAGTGCGACAGAACGATGAATTTTTTTGCACTTGCTAACGAAACAGCTTTTGAGAATGAAAAATGCTATTAACTTATTCTGATTTTTTGGATTAGAATCGACACGTTTTGTAAATCATACGCGGGTATTATTGATAGCCTGCATTCATCAGGGGACTGCCCAGTGGCGCGGATAACGAAAATCTCGATGACGCTCTGTGCTTTACTGTTTACCACACTCTCATTTGCGCCAGCGGCGAACGCCTCTGAACAGGCGCGACACTCTGCCGTACAAAAAACGCATCTGGCAAAAAACGCAGAAAAAAAGAAAAAAACCACCGGCAAAACCGTTAAAAAGAAATCCACCGCGAAAACGAAGAAGACCGCCTCCACCACATCAAAAACGCTCCGCTCCAGCACGCGCAACACCACCCGCACTGCCGCCAGATCCGCTGCCGAAAAATGCATCGTGCGCAAAGGCCATAAAACCAAATGCACAAAAGTGACGAAGCTGGCCGACGCGCATAAGGTTCGCATGCAGAAGGCGCAAAAAACGGCGATGAATAAGCTGATGGGGCAAATTGGTAAACCGTACCGCTGGGGCGGCAGCTCCCCGCGCACCGGTTTTGACTGTAGCGGGCTGGTTTATTATGCCTATAAGGATCTGGTGAAATTCCGCATTCCGCGCACCGCAAACGAAATGTACCATCTGCGCGACGCCGCCCCGGTTAACCGTGGCGAACTGCAAAACGGCGACCTGGTGTTCTTCCGCACCCAGGGACGCGGCACGGCCGACCACGTTGGCGTGTACGTGGGTAACGGTAAGTTCATCCAGTCACCGCGCAGCGGCGGGACATTCAGATCACCTCTCTCAGCGAAGATTACTGGGTGCGCCACTACGTGGGCGCGCGACGCGTCATGACGCCGAAAACCATCCGCTAACCCCTGCCCTGCCGCATCCGTGGCAGGGTAAGTTCCTCTTTTGCATACCCTTTCAATTTGCTATTCTGTCCATGTTGTCTGTAGGGTTATTGGCAACGTATAAAACTATAAGGAGAGAAGCAATGTCGTTCGAATTACCTGCACTACCGTATGCAAAAGACGCCCTGGCCCCGCACATTTCTGCGGAAACCCTGGAGTACCATTACGGCAAACATCACCAGACCTATGTCACCAACCTGAATAACCTGATCAAGGGCACCGATTTTGAAGGCAAAACGCTGGAAGAGATCGTGCGCAGCTCAGACGGTGGCGTATTCAACAACGCCGCTCAGGTGTGGAACCATACGTTCTACTGGCACTGCCTGGCACCCAATGCTGGCGGAGAGCCTGTCGGCGAGCTGGCCGAAGCCATTAACGCCGCATTCGGCAGCTTCGCCGAGTTCAAGGCGAAGTTTACCGACGCCGCGGTTAAAAACTTCGGCTCCGGCTGGACCTGGCTGGTGAAGGAGGCCGATGGAAAGCTGGCTATCGTTTCCACCTCAAATGCGGGCACCCCGCTGACCACCAGCGCAACGCCGCTGATGACCGTGGACGTGTGGGAACACGCTTATTACATCGATTACCGTAACGCGCGTCCTAACTACCTGGAGCACTTCTGGGCACTGGTTAACTGGGAGTTTGTTGCGAAGAACTTCGCCGCGTAAGAGACACGCAGAAGGGGCGACCCTTCTGCGTTTTTGTTTATTCAGCGGTGCACGCTGCTTCAGGCTGTTTGCGACCAGACATCAGCACCAGCAGCAGGCCGAGTGCGGCAATGATTGCGCCCATCACCGGAACGAAGCTGTAGCCCAGCCCCCCGGAAATGACCGCCCCGCCGGCAGCCGCGCCCAGCGCATTGCCGAGGTTAAACGCACCGATATTGACCGAAGAAGAGAGCCCTGGAGCCTCGTGCGCGACGCGCATCACGCGCATCTGCAGCGGCGGTACCACGGCAAAAGTCGCTGCGCCCCACACCACCATGGCAATTGCGGCACCCACTTCGTTACGCGCCAGCCACGGGATCGCAATCATGATCGCAATTAGCAGGGTTAAGAAACCCTTCAGCGTCCCGCTGACGGAGCGGTCCGCCAGCTTCCCGCCAAGATAGTTACCGATGGAGAAGCCCACGCCAATCAGCACCAGCATCGCGGTAATAAATACCGGCGTCGCGTGGGTGATATCGTGCAGCACCGGGGAGATATAGGTGTAGAGCGTAAACATCGCCCCTGCGCCCAGCACCGTGGTGAGCAGCGCGGAAAGCACCTGGGGACGCATCAGCACCGCCAGCTCTTTACGCACTTCCGGACGCTCACCGGCGCTCCCTTTCGGCAGAGAGAAGAACAGCGCCACCATCGCAATTACGCCGAGCGCCGCGGTTGCGAGGAAAGACATACGCCAGCCGATCGTCTCACCCAGCCAGGTGGCTGCGGGCACGCCGCCGATATTGGCGATGGTCAGCCCCATAAACATAGTGGCCACCGCGCTGGCCTGCTTATGTTTTGGCACCACGCTGGCGGCCACAACCGATCCCAGCCCGAAGAACGCGCCGTGGTTAAGGCTGGTCAAAATGCGTGAAAGCATCAGGGTGGTGTAATCAGGTGAAATCGCGGAAAGCACGTTCCCCAGGGTGAAAATCGCCATCAGGAAAATCAGCGCATTGCGGCGCGCGCGGTGCGAAAGCAGCAGCGTCATCAGCGGCGCCCCTACCATCACGCCAACCGCGTAGGCGCTGATTAACATACCGGCCGCAGGGATTGAGACGTCCACGCCCCGGGCGATAACAGGCAATAACCCCATCGGGGAAAACTCAGTGGTGCCAATCCCAAAAGCGCCAATCGCCAGGGCCAGCAGTGGAAAATTGATTTTCATGAATGAACTCCGGAAACCGTGCCATAACGCGACACAGAATTAAGAAGTCAAAAGCATGACATCAATCACAAAAAATGAGAAGTTAACATTTTGGCAAAAGATTTTTGCCGGAGGGGTAACAATTGCAGCAAGCGAGGGAGAAAGCTCTCTCCCCATCTGAATCAGTGCAGCGCAGCGGTTAAACCACCCGCAACGATAAGAGCAAGAACAACAATGGTGGTAAACAGCGAAAACTTAAGATCGGTACTCATCAATTTTTCTCCTTTTATTCACCCTACGAAAAGTGAGCCTGCTCATTTTTACACAGTTCAGGTCAAAAATCTTCCAGGATTTAAGCGGATATCCACTTTACCTCTTCCCCTTTTCATCAAGATAGGACAAAATTCCACGCTAAATTTATTAGCGTACCGGCCATTGACCCCCTCCTGACGTCCTGTGTCGTTTTCCCGGCGTGTCGCAACTCAAGATTGCGTAATAAGGGTGAGAGAAGGCAAACGTTTACCTTCAAGTTTTTCAGGAGCTTAGGATATGGTCTGGAGTGACATTTAATGGCAACAATTAAAGACGTAGCAAAACGCGCAAACGTTTCCACTACAACCGTATCACATGTTATTAACAAAACGCGTTTCGTCGCAGAAGAGACGCGTAATGCCGTGTGGGCAGCGATCAAAGAACTGCACTACTCGCCGAGTGCCGTTGCGCGCAGCCTGAAGGTTAATCACACCAAATCGATTGGCCTGCTGGCTACCAGCAGTGAAGCGGCCTACTTTGCTGAAATCATCGAAGCCGTTGAGAAAAACTGCTTCCAGAAAGGCTATACCCTGATTCTGGGCAACGCGTGGAACAACATTGAGAAACAGCGCGCTTACCTGTCGATGATGGCGCAAAAGCGGGTGGACGGCCTGTTGGTGATGTGTTCTGAATACCCGGAGTCGGTCCTTTCCATGCTGGAAGAGTATCGCCACATTCCGATGGTGGTGATGGACTGGGGCGAAGCGCGCGCCGATTTCACCGATTCGGTGATTGATAACGCCTTCGAAGGCGGTTACATGGCGGGTCGTTACCTGGTGGAACGCGGTCACCGCGAAATTGGCGTGATCCCGGGCCCGCTGGAGCGCAATACCGGCGCTGGCCGCCTGGCCGGTTTTATGAAGGCGATGGAAGAAGCGATGATCGTCGTGCCGGAAAACTGGATCGTGCAGGGCGACTTCGAGCCGGAGTCCGGCTACCGCGCCATGCAGCAGATCGTTTCCCAGCAGCATCGCCCTACCGCGGTGTTCTGCGGCGGCGACATCATGGCGATGGGCGCGCTCTGTGCGGCGGACGAGCTTGGCCTGCGCGTGCCGCAGGACATTTCGGTGATCGGCTATGATAACGTGCGCAACGCCCGCTTCTTCACCCCGGCGCTGACCACCATTCACCAGCCGAAAGACTCGCTGGGTGAAACGGCCTTCAATATGCTGATGGACAGGATCGTCAACAAGCGTGAACAGTCCCAGTCCATTGAAGTCCACCCGCGCCTGATTGAACGCCGCTCCGTTGCGGACGGCCCGTTCCGCGACTACCGTCGTTAATCATTTCACGGGGCCAGCTACGCTGGTCCCCGTAACCACTCCCGGTTCAGCGTTTCGCTGTCTCCCAGATAGTCCAGCAGCCAGGCCATCGCGGGCGATACGTCGTTTTGCTGCCAGGTCAGACAGCAGGCTGCGTCCGGGAAGGGATTTTCCAGCGTCAGGGCCACCCACTCCCCCGTGTCGATGCGCGGACGCGCAACGTGTACCGGCACCATCCCAACGCACAGCCCCGCGCTCAGGCAGGTGGCTGACGACTCCCAGTCCGGCGCGACTACCCGGCGCTGATTGTCCAGCAGCCAGGTAATGCGCTTGGGCAGCGAACGGGAGGTATCCTCCAGCACCAGCGACGGCCAGTTGCGTAACGTGTCGTCACTCAGCGGCCCCTCCATCGCCGCCAGCGGGTGATCGCGCGCCACGACGCAGGTCCAGCTCAGCATGCCCATGTCGCGAAACGCATAGCGCCCGCCAACCGGGATGGCCTGCGTGGCGCCTATCGCCATCTCTGCCCGGCCGTCCGCCAGCGCATCCCAGACCCCGTTGAACACTTCCTGCGAAACGCGCAGTTCAACGTCGGAAAAATGACGATAAAAATCGACGATCATCTGCCGGGTACGCTCCGGCTTAACGATGTTATCCACCGCAATGGAAAGGTGTCCGCGCCAGCCGTTTGCGATCTGCTGGCACTGCTCGCGGGTGATCTGCATTTTTTTGATAACAGACCGCCCTTCTTTCAAAAACCACGCCCCGGCGGGCGTCAGTTCCACGTCGCGATGGCGCCGCTCGAACAGCGGAACCGCGAGCCACTCTTCCAGCTGACGCACCGTATAGCTGATTGCCGAGGGAACGCGGTGCAGCTCCTGCGCGGCACCGGTAAAGCTGCCGTTACGGGCCACGGCATCGACCACTTCAAGGGAATAATCTGACCACATATTCTGCCTGCAAAATTTTTGAATGCACTCGCCAAATAATAGCGTTTCACAAGCCGCTTTGCACTCCCTACACTCTGCGGCAACGTACACCTGCCTCCTCAGGAGAATAAATAGTGCAACCCAGGAAAGGATTTTTAGTCTGGCTCGGCGGCTTAAGCGTGCTGGGCTTTCTGGCGACCGACATGTATCTGCCCGCGTTCGCCGCGATGCAGGAAGATTTGCAAACCCCTGCCGCCGCCATCAGCGCCAGCCTGAGCCTGTTCCTCGCAGGCTTCGCTTTTGCGCAGCTGCTCTGGGGACCGCTGTCGGATCGTTTTGGCCGCAAGCCCGTACTATTGCTGGGGCTGGCGATTTTTGCCGTTGGCTGTCTGGGCATGCTGTGGGTTCGCGATGCCGCCTGGCTACTGGCGCTGCGCTTCATTCAGGCAGTCGGGGTCTGCGCCGCAGCGGTCACGTGGCAGGCGCTGGTTACCGACTATTATCCGGCCTCGCGCACTAACCGTATTTTCGCCACCATTATGCCGCTGGTTGGCCTGTCGCCGGCGCTCGCCCCGCTGCTGGGCAGCTGGATCCTGGCACACTTCGACTGGCAGGCCATTTTCGCCACGCTGTTCGCCATCACGCTGGTGCTGATGCTGCCCGCGTTTGCGCTTAAGCCTGCGCATAAAAAAGAGGCGCATCCGGACGCGAAGCCGGTCACCTTCACCTCCTTACTGCGGGCTAAAGCCTATCGCGGCAACGTGCTGATTTACGCCGCCTGCTCCGCCAGCTTCTTCGCATGGCTGACCGGTTCGCCGTTTATTCTGCATGACATGGGCTACAGCCCGGCGGCTATCGGCCTGAGCTACGTTCCGCAGACCATCGCCTTCCTGGTGGGCGGCTACGGCTGTCGCGCCGCGCTGCAAAAATGGGAAGGCCAGCAGATGCTGCCCTGGCTGCTGGTGCTCTACGCGTTAAGCGTGATCGCGACCTGGGCCGTTGGCTTTATTCCGGGCGCCGGGCTTGCTGAAATTTTGATTCCGTTCTGCGTCATGGCGATCGCAAACGGTGCCATCTACCCTATCGTTGTGGCTCAGGCGCTGCGTCCATTCCCGCAGGCGACGGGCCGCGCTGCCGCGCTGCAAAATACCCTGCAGCTGGGTCTGTGCTTCCTGGCAAGCCTGGTGGTCTCCGCGCTGATTGCAACACCGCTGCTCACGACCACCAGCGTCATGCTGGCCACCGTTGCGCTGGCAGGTCTGGGCTATCGCATGCAGTCATCAGCGCATCGTGAGCAGAATCAAGACGCGCACAGAGAAACGTCGCACGCCTGATTGCGCAGGAAATTATGTTAAAAACCAGTGATTAGGTTGCTAACAATTTTCTGTTGAATCACCAAATTTAGAGGCCTATACTAAATTTGGTTCGATTAAATACGATAAATATTAAGTGTTAACGGGAGCCGGAGCGCTCCCGTTTTACCATGGACGGCTTTTCGGCAAGGGAAATCTCCCTTCCTCTGTTCTACGTCGGATATTAGCCTCGCGGGCATTTACCGTGAGATTTCTCACAAACCAAAAAAAGCGTCTACGCTGTTTTAAGGTTCTGATCACAGCAAGGTGATGGAGAAGCTATGAGTTCATCGTGTATAGAAGAAGTCAGCGTTCCGGACGATAACTGGTCCCGGATCGTCAGTGAACTGTTGGGACGTGCGGGCATTACGATTAATGGCTCATCCCCCTCCGATCCCCAGGTTAAACATCCCGATTTTTTCAAACGCGTTTTGCAGGAGGGATCGTTAGGGCTGGGCGAAAGCTATATGGACGGCTGGTGGGAGTGTGAACGGCTGGATATGTTCTTCTCCAGCGTATTACGCGCCGGTCTTGAAAATCAGCTCCCTCGTCACTTCAAAGATACGCTGCGTATCGCCTCCGCTCGCCTGTTCAATCTGCAAAGTAAAAAGCGGGCGTGGATCGTCGGCAAAGAGCATTACGACCTGGGTAACGATCTGTTCAGCCGGATGCTCGACCCGTTAATGCAGTACTCCTGCGGATACTGGAAAAAAGCAACGTCGCTGGAACAGGCGCAGCAGGATAAACTACAGCTGATCTGCGACAAACTGCAGCTGCAGCCCGGCATGCGGGTGCTGGACATTGGCTGCGGCTGGGGCGGTCTCGCCTGGTTTATGGCGACGCATTACGGCGTCAGCGTGGTGGGCGTCACGATTTCGGCCGAACAGCAGAAAATGGCGCAGGAGCGCTGCCTGGGCCTGGATGTTGATATTCGGCTTCAGGATTACCGTGACCTGAACGAGCAGTTTGACCGCATCGTTTCCGTTGGCATGTTCGAGCACGTGGGTCCGAAAAATTACAAAACCTATTTTGAGGTGGCCGACCGTAACCTGAAGCCTGACGGTATTTTCCTGTTACACACCATCGGCTCTAAGCGCACCGACAACAATGTGGATCCCTGGATCAATAAATACATCTTCCCGAACGGCTGTTTACCCTCCGTACGCCAGATAGCGAACGCCAGCGAACCGCATTTCATCGTGGAAGACTGGCATAACTTTGGCGCAGATTACGATACCACCCTGATGGCGTGGCACGAGCGTTTCCAGGCCGCGTGGCCTGAAATTGCCGACAACTATTCGGAACGATTCAAACGGATGTTTAGCTATTACCTGAATGCCTGCGCTGGCGCGTTCCGCGCGCGGGATATACAACTATGGCAGGTGGTGTTTAGCCGGGGCATTGAGCACGGCCTGCGGGTGGCCCGCTAAAAAAATAACCCCGGTTACCCGGGGTTATTTTTTATTCTTCTTCCACGGCCTTTATTATCGCCGCCTCTTTCGCCGCCAGCACGCGCTCAACGGTATCCACGACCGCCTGGGTCTGGGGATCAATTTCGATATTCACGCGCTGCCCCAGCTTTTTTGCTCCGAGCGTTGTGCGCTGCAGCGTTTCAGGAATTAAATGCACGCAAAAACGCGTTGGCGTCACTTCACCTACGGTCAGGCTAATCCCATCGATGCCAATAAATCCTTTATAGAGGATGTATTTCATTAATGACGGATCCTGCACCTTAAACCAGATTTGACGGTTATTTTCCGAGGTGACAATTTTCGCCACCTCTGCGGTGGTCATAATATGGCCCGACATCAGATGCCCGCCAATCTCGTCGCTAAACTTAGCCGCACGCTCGACGTTTACGATATCGCCCGGCACAAGCTCGCCGAGGTTGGTAATACGCAGCGTCTCTTTCATTAAATCAAAGCTGATCCGGTTACCGTTAATTTCGGTTACCGTCAGGCAGCAGCCGTTATGCGCAACCGACGCACCGGTTTCGATGCCGTCGAGCATATATTCAGGCAGCTCAACCACGTGAGTACGGAAATTTGGTTTTTCATCAATGGACACCACTTTGGCAGTGCCCTGCACAATACCAGTAAACATGCTTACAGCTCCTGTTCATTCCGGACGGCGATAACGCCGTTTAATCCCACCACAATAACAGTTGAAAAAACAGGTTGCCAGCGATGCGCAATTTCTGACGTTTTTTTCACTAGATAATTAGTTAAACCCCGCTACAATAGCTGGCATCCCTCTGTTTTTTCTTCTTGCTGCCAGTTACGGCGGCCTTTTTAGTCTCTCAAATAACTACAATACAAAGGTGTTCACGTGCAGAAGTATATGATCGAAGCGCGTCAGTTATTGGCACTGGCAATACCGGTGATCGTCGCGCAGGTAGCCCAAACCGCAATGGGATTTGTGGATACGGTGATGGCCGGTGGGTACAGCGCCACCGATATGGCCGCCGTGGCGATCGGAACCTCAATCTGGCTTCCGGCCATTCTGTTTGGCCACGGCCTGCTGCTGGCGCTGACGCCAGTTATTGCGCAGCTCAACGGCTCTGGCCGACGCGAGCGCGTGGCCCATCAGGTTCGCCAGGGCTTCTGGCTGGCCGGGATTGTCTCCATTCTGATTATGATTGTCCTGTGGAACGCCGGGTATATCATCCGCGCTATGCATAATATCGACCCGGCGCTGGCGGATAAGGCGGTAGGTTATCTGCGCGCCCTGCTCTGGGGCGCGCCCGGCTATCTGTTCTTCCAGGTGGCGCGCAACCAGTGTGAAGGGCTGGCAAAAACCAAACCGGGCATGGTGATGGGCTTTATCGGCCTGCTGGTCAACATTCCTGTGAACTACATCTTCATCTACGGCCATTTTGGCATGCCGGAACTCGGCGGCGTAGGCTGTGGCGTGGCGACGGCAGCGGTGTACTGGGTGATGTTTGGCTGCATGCTCACCTACATCAAACATGCACGCTCCATGCGCGACATTCGTAACGACACCGCCTTCAGCACGCCTGACTGGTCGATGATGACCCGCCTTACCCAGCTGGGTCTGCCTATTGCGCTGGCGCTGTTCTTTGAAGTGACGCTGTTTGCCGTCGTCGCCCTGCTGGTTTCGCCACTGGGCATCATTGACGTGGCAGGTCACCAGATCGCCCTGAACTTCAGCTCGCTGATGTTCGTTCTGCCGATGTCGCTGGCCGCTGCGGTGACGATCCGCGTGGGCTTCCGTCTGGGACAAGGCTCAACGCTGGATGCGCAAACGGCGGCCCGCACCGGGCTGGGCGTCGGCGTCTGCATGGCGGTCTGTACCGCGCTCTTCACCGTGCTGCTGAGAGAGCAAATCGCCCTGCTCTACAACGATAATCCGGAGGTGGTGACGCTCGCATCGCACCTGATGCTGCTGGCAGCCCTGTATCAGATCTCTGACTCTATCCAGGTCATCGGCAGCGGCGTGCTGCGCGGTTATAAAGATACGCGCTCCATCTTCTTTATCACCTTTATTGCGTACTGGGTGCTCGGTTTACCCTGCGGGTATATTCTGGCGCTGACGGATTTGGTCGTAGACCGCATGGGGCCAGCCGGGTTCTGGATGGGCTTTATCATCGGCTTAACCTCGGCGGCCATTATGATGATGCTGCGCATGCGCTTCCTGCAACGTCAGCCTTCCGCGGTGATTTTGCAGCGCGCTGCACGTTAAACACGAGGTAGCCGCCGGATGGCGGCTACTTTCTCTTCACTTTGCGCGGTAATGAAGCAATCGCGTGAAATCAGAGAGAAAAATGCGTTTTCCCTCTTGCCACCATGGTGCTGTGCCGCTAATATTCGTCCCCGTTGTCACCGACAACACGTTGCGTTCATAGCTCAGTTGGTTAGAGCACCACCTTGACATGGTGGGGGTCGTTGGTTCGAGTCCAATTGAACGCACCATTCTGCGTCCGTAGCTCAGTTGGTTAGAGCACCACCTTGACATGGTGGGGGTCGGTGGTTCGAGTCCACTCGGACGCACCATTTCAGTTCTGAAATGGTGCAAATTTCCTCTTCTGAATATCTTAATTTCTCCCTTCATTGAATGACTTAGCCTTTCTCCTGCTACGCTTGTTATATGGTTCAGAAACGCAGGAACGCTTTCGATGAAAAAAATTGCCATTATCGGCTCAGGCCCAACAGGGATTTACACCTTCTACTCTCTTCTTGGCAACGCAGCACCACTGTCCGTCACCGTGTTTGAGAAAGCAGACCAGCCCGGCGTCGGTATGCCCTACAGCGATGAGGATAACTCCCGGCTGATGCTGGCGAATATCGCCAGTATTGAAATCCCGTCCATTTTTATCAGCTACCTCGACTGGCTAAAGCAGCAAAATGCAGCTCACCTTGCCCGCTATGGCGTCGACAAAGACACGCTGCACGACCGGCAGTTCCTGCCGCGCGTTTTGCTGGGTGAATATTTTCACGATCGGTTTCTTGCCGTTGTCGCAGAGGCAAAAAAGGTGGGATTTCACGTCGAGGTTCATCCCAACGCTGAAGTCACGGATATCAAGGCTGACGCAGACGGCGTGGGTCTTTCAGTGAACGATGCTCCGTTCTCCAGGAGGTTTGATCTTGCCGTGGTCGCCACCGGTCACGTCTGGCCGGATGAAGAGGAAGCCACCCGCACCTTTTTCCCAAGCCCATGGTCAGGACTGATGGACGCGGAGATCCGCCCCTGCGAGGTGGGGATCATGGGCACGTCCCTCAGCGGGCTGGACGCGGCCATGGCGGTCGTGATGCAGCATGGCCAGTTTACCGGGGAGCAGTTCATTCTGAATAAGGGCAGCGAGGCGTTAAAAATCGTGCTGATGTCCCGCACCGGCGTGCTGCCGGAGGCCGACTTTTACTGCCCCATCCCTTACGAGCCGCTGTCCGTATTAACCGAGGCCGTGGCTGAGAGCGAAATAGCAAAAGGGCCGGACGGACTGCTTGACCGCAGTTTTGCGCTGATGGTGAAAGATCTTGAGCGTGCCGATCCGCAGTGGTGCCGGGCAATCTCCCTAAGCACGCTGAATGCCGACACGCTTCGCGATGTCTGGTTTGAGGATCGCAAAAAGCACGGGCCGTTCACCTGGGCCGAAGCGAATCTGAAAGAAGTGGAGCGAAATAAGCGCGAAAAACGTACCGTCGCCTGGCGCTACACCGTGCTACGCCTGCATGAGGTGGTTCAGGCGATTGTCCCTTTACTGAACGAACGGGACAGAGCGCGGTTTAATTCCGGGCTGGAACGCGTGTTTATTGATAACTATGCCGCTATACCCCCGCAGTCTATCCGCCGGCTGCTGGCGCTGCGTGAAGCGGGGATCGTTAGCGTGGTTACGCTCGGGGATGATTACGATCTGGATATCGGCAGCGATCAAACCGTCATCACCACGAAAGAAAAGAGTTATCGCTTTGACGTGTTTATCGACGCGCGCGGGCAAAAGCCGCTCAAAAACAAGCATATTCCCTTCCCGACGCTGCGCAAACAGCTTGAGGAAACCGGCGATGAGATACCGGACGTTGGGGAAGACTACACGCTGCTGGCACCAGCGTCTCTGCGCGGGCGTATAGCCTTCGGGGCGATTCCGTGGCTGATGCACGATCGTCCGTTTGTACAGGGGTTGTCAGAGTGTGCTGAAATTGGTCAGGCGATGGCGAAGGCGGCGGTAAATCCTGCTTCGGGAGTGCGCCGCAGGTTACCTTTTGCGGAGTATTAACAGGGCATCCCTGCCCTGAGCGTCGGATTACTCGAAGTACACTTCCGGGTTTTCCGACAGCGATACGAACGTTTTGGTGTTCTTGTCCAGGGCAAGAATTTTGCCGCTTTCAATATCATACACCCAGCCGTGCAGTCGAATGGCGTTGTTGCGCAGGCCTACCGCCACGGACGGATGGGTCTTGATGTTGCTCAGCTGCGCAAAAACGTTCTCCTGCACCATCGCATTCACTTTGTCGATCGGCTTATCCCAGGCTTTCTTCTCCACCACCGCTTTTGCCGCATCGGAATAGCGCAGCCAGTGGGAAACGGCCGGCATTGGCTCCAGATCGGCGTTGTCAGCAATCGCCTTCATCGCACCGCAGTTTGAGTGGCCGCAGATAACGATGTCGGTTACGCCCAGCGCCACCACCGCGTACTCGATTGTCGCAGAGACACCGCCTGGCTCCGGCCCGAACGGAGGCACGATATTGCCGGCGTTTCGAATGACAAAGAGCTGTCCTGGCTCTTGCTGGGTAACCAGTTCCGGGACCAGACGGCTGTCGGAGCAGGAGATGAACAGCGCTTTGGGATTCTGACTGGACGCTAAACTACGAAAGAGCTCTTTACGTTGCGGGAAAATCTCTTTTTGAAAGCTGAGAAAACCTTCAATGATATGTTGCATAGCCATTTCTCTTTTATCTGTTTTAGTTTAGGTATGATCGCGATCACACTCGTAAAATTTAACCACCGTGCCTTAGCGGAGACAAGCAATATATTTCTGGCCCGACCGCTGGACTATCTCATCCGCGCTCGCCGCTATGTTTTGCCCCTCAAACGCCCCGTACAGGCGCGCAAACTTTTTCCCCGTAAGCCTGCGGGTCACGGACTCGACGGTGCTGGCAGGCAGCGGCAGCATATTCGGATAGCTCCACATGAACGACACGGCGTCTTTACCCGGCGTGACCTGCAAAATGTCCCCCGCCAGCAACACGCCCTCCCCCGACTGCCAGTGCAGCACCGTGCCGCCGGCAAAATGGCCGCCAAGCCGCAGCAGGGTTACTGACGGCATAATTTCAAGAGCGTCGTCTTCCCAGAAGCGTATCGCCGGGCTGTCGCGCATTACCCACTGCCGATCGCTGGCGTGAAGGTAGATCGGTGCGTTAAACGCCCCGGCCCACTCCTGCATGGTGGTGTAGTAATGCGGATGCGAAATCGCGATCGCGCTAATTCCGCCGAGCGCTTCAACCAGCGTTCTGGTGGCCGGATCGAGGTTGGCGATGCAGTCCCACAAGATATTGCCGTGCGGCGTGCGCAGCAGGATTGCCCGCTGGTTGATGGCAAAGGACGGTACGGTTTTGATGCTGAACAGATGGGGCTCCAGCTGCTGCCATTTGTTTACGTGCGTGGTAATAAGGCTGTTGTAATCTATCCATGCCTGCCCCGTTACCGGGACATACTGACGCTCATCGTCGCAAACTGGACAGTGACTGGGCTGTTCATCGTAAGCGGTACCGCAGGTTTTACAGAGCGTAATCATCAGCTTTCCTCAGCAATAAAGCTCTGAGTATGGCAGGGATTATCCTTATGTGCTGCGAGGTGCACTGCCCGGTTTTTTTGGCTTATACTCTGCCGGTATCAAAAACTGAAAACGCAGGTGCCACATGGAAATTGATCTCGATAACTTAGTCTTTAACGGGCTGGATGAAGCAGAAGAGCGTAACGCGGAACGTCTTGACGACGCGGATAAAAAAGCCCAGGCGATCGTCGCCGATGACGACTGCGGCGATGCCTGCAAGATCTGAATACAGAGCACCGGCAATGCCGGTGCTTTTTTTTATGAATTACTGTCCGGCCCCGTCAATGGCCGCCTGGGCACAGGCTTCATCAAGATGACCGCCCGGCGCGCCGCCGATGCCAATCGCCCCAATCACCTCATCGCCCTCTTTTATCGGTAAACCACCCGCCAGCAGCAGGAAGCCGGGAACATCACGCATATTCTGCGCGCCCGCGTTAGTCTGTGCAGCTTCCATTACCTTACCTGACGCGTTTTTCGTACTCAGCGCGGTATAGGCCTTCATTTCGCTGGCTTTTACCGTATGTGGGCCAGCGTTATCCGTGCGCTGCACCGCCTTAACAACCCCTGCGCGGTCAACCACGGTCACCGTAACCTGATAGTGCTTTGCCATACAGGCCTGAACGGCGGACGTTGCCAGCGCGTTAGCCTGTGCCAGAGAGAGGCTTTTCTGATTCAGCGCATCCGCCCGTGCAGCCAGGCTTACGCTACCCGCGACCAGTGCCGCCACCATCAATACTTTTTTCATTGCACTTCCTCGAGTGTTGGGAGACAACCCGAGATTACTGAAGCGCGCGTCTACGCGTAATTCGGTTGATTACGCACTCCACCTGGTAGTTATACGGATTGCAATTTGTCATATTCCCGGCTCGCCTGAACCAGGCTGCTGACGCCAAGCTTGGCAAACGCCGCCGCGCGGTGCGCTTCCACGGTCCTCGGGGAGAGGTTAAGTCGCGCAGCCGCCTCTTTGTTGCTGCATCCTTCCATCAGCACGCTCAGCACCTCGTGCTCCCGCGCGGTTAGCTGTTCAAATCGCGCTTTAATCCGCGAGATATCCTGCCAGGCGGCAGATCGCCGCAGGCTCTCTTCGAAAGCCATGCCAACCGTTTCGATAAGCCTGTCGGCGTCCATGGGTTTGGTGAAGAACTCAAACACGCCGTTGCGAAACGCGCGACGGCAGGCGTCGACCGTTCCGTGCCCGGTCATGATAACGACCGGCAGCAGCGGCCAGGGCCATTCACCCTCTTCCAGCCAGGCAAGCCCGCCCTTGCCCGGCATGCGCATATCCAGCAGCAGACAGCCGACAAGCGCCGTTTCGCCGCCGTGCGCCAGCGTAAAGGCATCTACGCTCTCGAATGCATTAACCTGCCAGCCCATTCCTGAGAGTAAAAACGTCAATGATTCCCTGATGGACTCATCGTCATCGATGAGCCAGACCACCTTATTCATGCTTTGTCTCCTTACCTTCTGCCAGCTGCAGCCGGATCTGCGCCCCGCCCTGCGGGGCGTTGCCCAGCGCGATCGAGCCGTTCATGCGGGTTATTAGCGTTTCCGTTAACGTCATCCCCAGCCCCGTACCGCCGGGGCGTCCGCTAAAGAAGGGCATAAAGGCGTTTTGCAGAGCCTCCGGGCTAAATCCCGGCCCGCCGTCGGTAAGCGTGACCAGAATGCCCTTCTCGTTTTTCTGGCTGTCGATTCGCACCCAGCCGTGCGTGCTCTCCTGCTGAGCCTGAATCGCGTTGCTGAGCAGGTTGTGCAGTATCTGCTCCAGCCAGAGCCTGTCTGCCAGCACGGTCGTGGCGTCCGCTGCAAACGCGTGGATGACCGCGATACGGTTCGATTTGCGCTCGTGCTCCAGCAGGCTCTCAACCTGCTGCCAGCACTGCACCAGATCGGTTTCGCGCAGGGTCACCTTCTCCTGTACCACATGCTCGCGAAAGCGCGTCAGCAGGGCGCTGATGCGCTGCGTTTGCAGCAGCGCGGCCGCAAGCGCCTGCGGCACGGCCTGCGGATTAGCCTCGAGCTGTCGCTGCGCCCCCTGGATCCAGGTTTGCACGGCGGTAAGCGGCTGGTTAATTTCATGGACGATGCCCGCGGTGATCTCCCCCAGCGTGTTAAGCCTGGCATGCTGATAATAGCGGGCGCGCTGCTCGGCCTGCTGCCGCTGCTTACGCTGCCAGAGCACGCTTCCCACGCCCGCAATCGCTACCCCCCACGTCAGAAAGAGCAGCAGGTAAGGCAGCAGGGAAACGCTGAACCAGTCAGGCTCTGCCTCGGCTGTAAGAACGAAGGGCTGGGTATGCTGCGGGAAAGCGCGCTGCCAGCGCCAGAAAGCGCCGGAGGATGGCGGACCATCGCCGTTCGTGACGTTAAGATGCAGCTGCGCGAAGCTATGGCGCGCGGGAATCAGCGCGCTTAGGTCGACCAGCACGCGTATCTGCCGCCAGGGATTGTATAACCAGTACCGCACCCCGCTAAACGGCTCCACGCGCGGGGCGTCCAGCGCACGCCCCGCGGTTTTTTCCAGGGCCAGGACAGAAGGAAACTTTTTGCGTAACGCGGTGATATCTTCATCGCCGCTCAGAAGCGGAAGCACCGATTCATTTTGCGTCAGCACCGCGCCGATCGCCGAATAGCGTGCCGTAAACTCGCGATCGCGCTCCCAGTACTGGCGACGTATCTGTTCCGCATACAGCAGCACGCCGCTTATCAGGCAGACCGCCACCCATGCAGCGATGCTGCGCTTTATCATCTTTTTTAAGCTCATAGCGTTAACGGGCGCAGTCATTCAGGCTGTCGACATTACCAGTTAACGCTGATGAGAACAAAAAAACGCGGGCGTTATCAGATCTCCGGCGTTCTGCTAAAACCGGTCAGCATGAGGATCGGGCCCTGTGGGGAGGATGCCGCGTCAAACTGATAGTGGTTTCCCTGACGATCGCCGCCGATGTACCATGAGATCTCGGTTTTGCCTTCTGCCAGCGCCTTGCGCACCGCTTTATCGACATCCACCATCCGGTATTCCCGGGAGTGGTTCAGGTAAAGTATCGCGTCCGAACGGTAGTTACAGGACGGTCGCGAATGCCAGCTCACGCTGGCCGGATCCCAGTCGTTGCTCGCCGGATAGAAGAAGATTTGGTCCGCGCCGTTAGTTTCCACTTTCCCACCGTAGATACGCACGCGGTATTTAAACTGCGAGGGATCCTGCCCGGCAGGCAGCGGCGGAATGCGGAACTTCACCAGCGACAGCGTTTCGCTGTTGTGCGTGCGACCGCCGTTCTTCCAGTTATCCTGCACCAGCAGAACCTGCGGATCCGGCTGGGAAAGCGCTGGCTCCAGGCTGCTGAGCCAGACGTTGGCCTTCGGTTTCGAATAACCATACGGAACGGTGGTGCCGCAATCCATTCCGCGGTTCATGCACAGGTCGGTCATAAAGCGCGCGGCATCTTCCGTCCAGCCGTTCATAAAGTCAGCATGAGCGGTATACAGGCTTCCCCACCGTTCTTCGCGCTCGTCTCCGTGCATGATTGGATCGAGGGAGAGCTGCACTTTGCTGGTATCCAGAGAGTCGATCGTCGGTAGCACGTACGCAACATTCATGTTAACGGTCGGGATTTTCACCGGGAACGCGGACGGGCACTGCCCTCTGGTATCGTAGGTGGCGTTGGCCAGGCCGTGGGCGGGCTTCAGGTTTACCCCGTCCCAGCAGTTCGGGAACTGAATGCCGATATTAAACTGCACGGCATCTTTCGCCTTGCGCAGGCCGCAAACCTCACCCGTTTTGGTGGTGTAGCCCCTGCCGTTGGCGCACAGGAAGGTAATATGTGGGTTCGGCGCGGTACCATGATGGTCGCCTGCCAGCAGCGACAGCCCCGCCGGGAAAGGGTGCAGCGGCCAGGCGTCAACGTTCGATGCCTGATAATAGGTTTTTTGATAGGCGGGTTTAACCACCGTTCCGTCAGGCAGCTTCAGCGAAGGGGCCCAGTAGGCCGAGCCGTCTGCTTTATTATCGCAGGTGGTCTTTTCATGCGCGCGCAGCGATTCACGGCTGGCGTAAGCATCCGCCTGTTCGTTGCCAAAGAAGTCGTGCAGCATGGCCTCGTTGGGCATGCCGTACATCATAATGGCATCGTCGCCGAGGGTGTGGGAGTAAGCGCAGACCACGTGCGCCTGTGGCCCGGCGTGTGCCGCCTGCATGGCAATCAGTAGAGCGGTGGCAGAAAGTGCCGGGGTTAATACTGTCCGTTTCATTATTATCTCCATCGTTGAGAGGAGATAGTGGTAGCAAAACGGCTGCGGTTTACCGAGGATTTACCCGCGTATTTTTCCGCTCATCCCTGCTTTACACGCATCACGCACAGCTCATTCCAGTACGTTTCGCGCGTCCGGCGCAGTTCAGCGTGACGTTTTATCATTGAACCACTCCGGGTCAATGTTGGCTACGTCCACGCCGTACAGGCTGGCGACGGGCAATACTGACTCAAGAACACGTTGCGCGCTGTTCTCCGCACTCGCTGGTCGGGCCGCAAAAAACCGCCGTAACGTGCTTATCCACTTTTTCATCGTCATTACCCTTCTCGCTTAACCGGAACTCAGTTAAGCACGCGTTAGCCATGAAGGGGAAATAACAATAATGGCTGTTGATATGCGGGATCTGAGTAACTCACGACGCGCTGACGTCATGGCCGGACAGCGCTTTTACCACCGTTTCCATCGCTTTGGTTGTCAGCTCGCTGCGCTTAACGCGCTGGTTCGCCAGCGCGGTACGCAATACGCCCGCAATGACAATATGCTTCGGCTCCTGGCCTAAATCACGCATTTCGAGAACGACCTTGCCTACCACCCGGCACATCTCCTGATACAGCGCTTCGTCTTTGGTCACATTGCCCATTGTCATCACTCCGTTGCCCTAAAGCGTCAGCTTAAATGATTCGTCGGCTGGATACAAAAAAGAAGCCCGGCGTATTTCCCGCCGGGCTTCAGCTTAAAAATCAGAAGATTAGTTATTTACCGGGATCACCGCACCTTTGTATTTGGTGCGGATCCAGTCCTGGATCTCTTTGGAGTGCAGCACGTTCACCAGCGCGACGATATCTTTCTTCTTCTCGTCTCCGCGATGGACGGTAATGATGTTGGCGTACGGGTTGTTTTCACCGCTTTCAACCGCAATCGGGTCGTGTACCGGATCCAGGCCTGCATCGATGGCGTAGTTGGCGTTGATCACCACCGCCGCACCTTCGTCGTTGTTGTACATCTGCGGCAGCAGGGAGGCTTCAACGTTAGGGGTGAATTGCAGCTTTTTCGGGTTCTCAACGATATCGCTGATCCGCGCGGTCACTTTATCAATGCCTGGCTTGAGCTTGATCACGCCCTCTTTTTCGAAGATAGACAGAATACGGCCTTCCTCGGAAACCGCGTCACGCATGATGATTTTGCCGCCCTCCGGCAGCTCCTTCAGCGATTTGTATTTTTTGGAATAGATGCCGATTGGCTCGATGTGGATCGCGCCCGCACTCACGAAATCATACTCCTTATCGCCCGCGTGATCTTTCAGCACGCTGTTCAGATAAGGAACGTGCTGGAAGTAGTTAGCGTCGATGTCGCGTCCGGCCAGCGCGGTGTTTGGCAGAATGTAGTCCTGAAACGGTTTAATCTCCAGATCGATACCCTGCTTCGCCAGAATCGGCTTTGCCTGCTCCAGAATTTCGGCGTGCGGCGTGTTGGACGCGCCCACGGTCAGGGTGTCAGCCCAGGAGGCGAAGCTCAGGGCGCTCAGGGTGGCTGCGGCGATCAGCGTCAGCGTTTTTTTCATGATGATGGTTCCTGTGTGTATTTATTAGCGTTTATCTAACAGTGATGTGATGACATCGCCGCAGAACTGGATAATGAAAACGATGATTAAAATGGTCACCGTTGCCACCAGCGTGACGTCACCATGGTTACGCTGGAAACCTTCCAGATAAGCCAGATTTCCCAAGCCGCCGGCACCAATTACCCCTGCCATTGCGCTGTAGCTCACCAGCGCAATCAGCGTCACCGTCATCCCTGACACCAGGGCGGGTGAGGATTCCGGCAGTAAAACCCGAAACACGAGCGTGCTCAGCCGTGCGCCCATCGAGCGCGTGGCTTCAATAACCCCTTTATCCACTTCACGCAGGGCAATCTCGACCATGCGGGCATAAAACGGCGCGGCACCAACAATCAGGGCGGGCAGCGCGGCGTTGGCGCCAAGAATGGTGCCCACGATGGTCTTGGTGAACGGGATCAGCAGGACGATGAGTATGATGAACGGGATAGAACGAAACACGTTCACCACTATCGAAATCACGCTGTAGACCGTGCGGTTGTGGAACAACCCGCCGCGGGCGGTTAAAAACAGCGCCAGACCAAGCGCGATCCCCAGAATAAACGTCGCCACGCCCGAAAGCGCGGTCATGTAGAGCGTCTCCTGCGTTGCAGCCCACAGCTGATCCCACTTCAGGTGCGGAAAAAGATTTTCAGCCATGCTTAATTACCTCGCCTTCAATATCGCTTTGCTTCAGGTCGGCGAGGATATTGTTCAGTTGTTCATCGGATGCCGCCACGTGCACCCAGAGCTGCCCGAAAACGCCGTGGGCGGTTTGCGTCATTTTCCCGTGCAGGATGTTAAACGGCAGGCCGTAGCGCAGGGTCAGTTCACCCACGATCGGCCTGTGCGTACTGTGTCCCGTAAAGGTCAGCCTGATGACCGTGCCTTCCAGCCCGGTTGCCAGCTCCGTATTAAAGGTTTCGTCTTCGGCGTACTGGCTTACCTGACGGACGAACTGACGGGTAATCGGCTGCTGCGGATGCGTAAATACGCTCAGCACGTCGCCCTCTTCCACCACCCTGCCGTTCTCCATCACCGCCACGCGATCGCAGATTTTGCGCACCACGTGCATCTCGTGGGTGATCAGCACGATGGTCAGGTTAAAACGGCGGTTAATGTCCAGAAGCAGATCGAGGATCTGATCGGTGGTCTGCGGATCCAGCGCGGAAGTCGCTTCGTCACACAGCAGCACGTCCGGATGGTTGGCCAGCGCGCGGGCAATCCCTACGCGCTGTTTTTGTCCGCCGCTCAGCTGCGACGGGTAGGCATTCTCGCGCCCCTTCAGGCCGACCAGCTCCACCAGCTCGGCGACGCGGGCCTGAATTTGCGCTTTTGGCACACCGGCAATTTGCATCGAAAAGGCGATGTTTTCCCGCACCGTGCGCGACCAGAGCAGATTAAAGTGCTGGAACACCATGCTGATTTTCAGGCGTGCCTGACGCAGCGCTTCCCCTTTTGCGGCTGAGATATCCTGTCCGTTGATGGTGACGCTTCCGGCGCTCGGCTTTTCCAGCCCGTTCAGCAGGCGGATCAGCGTGCTTTTTCCGGCCCCGCTGTAGCCGATAATTCCATAAATCTGTCCCTGCTCTATCGTCAGATTGACGTTATCAACGGCGGTGAGCGACGCCTTTCCGTTATCAAAAACCTTCGAAATATTGCTGAGTACGATCATTCTTATGGGTTATCCGTTTCTCATATAGCGGTTTAGCAGTATGGATGTCCAAACGATAGTAAACAGCCGTTATCAGCTTTTAAATGACCAAAAAGGAATTTCATATAACGTCATGAAATAAGCAGCAGAGCGGCTGGCGGGAAAGGCTTAGATGAATATCAGAAATGGTTATCTGCCAGAGGCATAGCAGCCCGGCGGCAACCGATAAAATCGTCTATTTTTACAGCATTTTTAGCGCGTATAGCCATCCCCACATCCAGACAACTTTACGTCTCGCTGTCCTTGCGTCTGAAAACATGATGAATATTCCTTTCCGTTCTAAAACCTGGTGAAACGTTCTTTATTGAGCAAATTTCATGGTCCTATCATCCGGTCATGACCTCCTGACAGGAAATAACCATGACGATCTACCACTTCCGTCACCGAAATGATTGGCCGCACGCCGGTTATGCAGCTGCACAAGCTTGATACCGGCCCCCTGCTCGCTGTTCCTCAAGCTGGAAAACCAGAACCCCGGCGGCTCGATTAAAGACCGCGTCGCGCTGTCGATGATTAACGAAGCCGAGCGTACGGGGCGGCTTCAGCCCGGTGGCACCATTATCGAAGCCACGGCGGGGAATACCGGGCTGGGGCTGGCGCTGATTGCCGCGCAGAAAGGCTACGCGCTGATGCTGGTCGTGCCGGACAAAATGAGCCGCGAGAAGATTTTCCACCTGCGGGCGCTGGGCGCGCAGGTTGTGCTGACCCGCTCTGATGTGAACAAGGGACATCCGGCCTATTACCAGGATTACGCCCGGCGCCTGGCGAACGAGGTGCCTGGCGCGTTTTATATTGACCAGTTCAATAACGAGGCCAACCCGCTGGCGCACCGCACCACTACCGCTCCTGAACTCTTTGCACAGCTTGACGGGCAAATCGACGCCATCGTCGTCGGCGTTGGATCCGGCGGTACGCTGGGCGGCCTGCAGGCGTGGTTCGCTGAACACTCGCCGCAGACGGAATTTGTGCTTGCCGATCCGGCCGGGTCGGTGCTGGCGGACCAGGTCGAGACCGGGCGCTATCACGATGCCGGGTCGTGGCTGGTTGAAGGGATTGGCGAGGACTTTATCCCCCCGCTGGCGCATATCGAAGGGGTGGAGCGCGCCTGGCGCATTACCGATCGCGAAGCGTTCGCCACCGCGCGTGAGCTACTGAAAACGGAGGGGATCCTGGCGGGCTCCTCCAGCGGCACGCTGCTGGCGGCGGCGCTGAAATACTGTCAGGCACAAACCACGCCGAAACGCGTGGTCACCTTCGCGTGCGACAGCGGCAATAAATATCTCTCAAAGATGTTCAACGACGACTGGATGCGCCAGCAGGGACTTATCTCGCGCCCCCGGGCAGGCGATCTCTCCGACTATATCGCCCTGCGGCATGATGAAGGCGCGACGGTAACCGCCGCGCCGGATGACACCCCTTTCCACCGTGCTGGCCCGCATGCGCCTGTACGACATCTCGCAGCTGCCGGTGCTCGATAACGATAAGGTCATCGGCATCGTTGACGAATGGGACCTGCTCCGGCACATCGGCGGAGACGGGGAACGCTTCTCCCTCCCCGTGACGGCGGCCATGACCCGGCAGGTCGAGTCTCTGGATAAGCAGGCGCCGGAGAGCGCGCTGCACGCCATTTTTGACCGTGGCCTGGTCGCCATTATCTATGACCAGGACCGCTTTCTGGGTCTGATTACGCGCAGCGACGTTCTCACCGCGTGGCGCAACCGTCTGCAAAAAATAAAGGAACAAACGATGAAAAATCTGGCAACCCTCAGCGTACACAGCGGCGAGTATCGCGATCGGCACGGCGCCGTCATGCCGCCGATTTACGCCACCTCGACGTTTGCGCAACCGTCGCCGGGTGAGCACACCGGCTATGAATACTCGCGCAGCGGCAACCCGACCCGCCACGCGCTGGAAACCGCCATCGCCGAACTGGAAGGCGGCACGCGCGGATACGCGTTTGCCTCCGGCCTGGCGGCCATCTCCACCGTGCTGGAGCTGCTGGACAAAGACAGCCATATTGTCGCCATTGTTGACGTGTATGGCGGTACGTATCGCCTGATTGAAAACGTCCGCAAGCGCAGCGCCGGGCTGCAGGTGAGCTGGGTTAAGCCGGACGATCTGGCCGGTCTTGAGGCCGCCATTCGCCCGGACACCCGGATGATCTGGGTAGAAACGCCCACCCAACCCGCTGCTGAAGCTGGCCGATCTGGCGGCCATTGCGGACGTCGCCCGGCGCCATAACGTCATCAGCGTGGCGGATAATACCTTCGCCTCCCCGGTCATTCATCGCCCCCTGGCATCGGGTTTTGACATCGTGGTGCACTCCGCCACCAAATATCTCAACGGCCATTCAGACGTGGTCGCCGGGCTGGCGGTGGTCGGGGCCGATAAGGAGCTGGCGGAGCGCCTCGGCTATTTGCAAAACGCGGTTGGCGGTGTTCTGGATCCGTTCAGCAGCTTCCTGACCCTGCGGGGGATCCGCACCCTTTCCCTGCGTATGGAAAAGCACAGCGCCAACGCGCTGGCGATTGCGCAATGGCTGGAGCAGCATCCGCAGGTTGAAAGCGTGTTCTACCCCCGGGCTGGCGTCACACCCGCAGCACGCGCTTGCCCGCCGCCAGATGGCGCTACCGGGCGGCATGATCTCGGTAGTAATAAAGGGAGATGCGCAAACGCGCAACAGACGCGATCCGCAGCCTGAGGCTTTTTACCCTGGCCGAAAGCCTGGGTGGCGTGGAGAGCCTGGTGAGCCAGCCCTACAGCATGACCCACGCCTCCATTCCCCTCGCGCAACGGCTTGCGAACGGCATTGTGCCGCAGCTCATCCGCCTGTCGGTGGGAATTGAAGATGCAAACGACCTGATCGCGGACCTCCAGCAGGCGCTGAAAAAGTGAGCAAAAGACGGCGGGCGTACCGCCTGCCGTCATAAGATGACATTATGCCTTAACGCCTTGATAACAAACTTATGTGAATCTGCACAGATTGTTTTTGAAACACCGTTTCCATTTTCCTTTTTGCTCTGAATCAGCGTATAATGCGCGCCAAATCCCTGGTGAATGGTTTCAGCGCTTGGAATACAAAAAACAACGTACAACTTCTCCTCTCCTTCGTTGGGCTGGCACTCAGGCACACTTTCTTCTGCACGCTCATGTGATGTCACCTATTCTTAGTGCGTGTCATAGACTCTTTCGCAACACAGGTTTGACTCCGCGGCGGTGCGCCCCCGGAGCGAGATTTCCATATCCTTCCCAACTTAAAGACTAAGACTGTCATGAAAAAGACGAAAATTGTTTGTACTATCGGCCCGAAAACCGAATCCGAAGAGATGCTGAGCAAAATGCTGGATGCCGGCATGAACGTGATGCGTCTGAACTTCTCCCACGGTGACTATGCTGAACACGGTCAGCGTATCCAGAACTTGCGCAACGTGATGAGCAAAACCGGTAAAAAAGCCGCGATCCTGCTCGACACCAAAGGTCCTGAAATCCGTACCATTAAGCTGGAAGGCGGTAACGACGTTTCGCTGAAAGCGGGCCAGACCTTCACCTTCACCACCCGACAAGTCCGTGGTAGGTAACAATGAAATCGTTGCAGTAACCTATGAAGGCTTTACCAGCGATCTGTCTGTCGGCAACACCGTTCTGGTGGATGACGGCCTGATCGGCATGGAAGTCACCGCCATCGAAGGTAACAAGGTTATCTGTAAAGTGCTGAACAACGGCGACCTGGGCGAAAACAAAGGCGTTAACCTGCCGGGCGTTTCCATTGCGCTGCCGGCGCTGGCTGAAAAAGACAAGCAAGACCTGATCTTCGGTTGCGAACAGGGCGTTGACTTCGTTGCGGCGTCCTTTATCCGTAAGCGTTCTGACGTGGTTGAAATCCGCGAGCACCTGAAAGCGCACGGCGGCGAGAAGATCCAGATCATCTCCAAAATTGAAAACCAGGAAGGCCTGAACAACTTCGACGAAATCCTCGAAGCGTCTGACGGTATCATGGTTGCGCGTGGCGACCTGGGCGTTGAAATCCCGGTTGAAGAAGTGATCTTCGCGCAGAAGATGATGATCGAGAAGTGTGTTCGCGCGCGTAAGGTGGTTATCACCGCCACGCAGATGCTGGACTCCATGATCAAAAACCCACGCCCTACCCGCGCAGAAGCCGGCGACGTGGCTAACGCCATCCTCGACGGTACCGATGCGGTCATGCTTTCTGGCGAGTCTGCGAAAGGTAAATACCCTCTGGAAGCGGTCAGCATCATGGCGACCATCTGTGAGCGTACCGACCGCGTGATGAAGAGCCGCCTGGATTACAACAACGACAGCCGTAAACTGCGCATCACCGAAGCCGTGTGCCGTGGCGCGGTAGAAACCGCTGAGAAACTGGAAGCGTTGTGGTTGCGACGCAGGGCGGTAAATCTGCGCGCGCGGTGCGTAAATACTTCCCGGACGCGACCATTCTGGCGCTGACCACCAACGAAACCACCGCGCGTCAGCTAGTGCTGAGCAAAGGCGTGATCCCACACCTGGTGAAAGAAATTGCCTCTACCGATGATTTCTATCGTCTGGGTAAAGAAGTGGCTCTGGAGCTGGTTGACCGCGGTCTGGCACAGAAAGGCGACGTTGTGGTAATGGTTTCTGGTGCTCTGGTTCCGTCCGGCACAACTAACACCGCATCTGTTCACGTGCTGTAATATTTCCCGAACAAATTATATTTTTGTTAAAAAGCGTCCTGCGGGACGCTTTTTTTATTCCCGCCTTTAACCAGAACTATTCAAAAAGCAAATCGGGTTTCTCTATTTAATCGCGATTTATCTAAGATGAATCCGATGAAAAATGCCTTTTTTAACATAGCTTTTTCGTCAAAACTGCCGATTTCGTTGCTTCTTTGAGCGAACGATCAAAAATAGGCGTAATCCCATCAAAAAAATATTCTCAACCCAAAAAAGTTTGTGTAATACTTGTAACGCTACATGGAGATTAACTCAATCTAGAGGGTATTAATAATGAATCGTACTAAACTGGTACTGGGCGCGGTAATCCTGGGTTCTACTCTGCTGGCAGGTTGCTCCAGCAACGCTAAAATCGATCAGCTGTCTTCTGACGTTCAGACTCTGAACGCTAAAGTTGACCAGCTGAGCAACGACGTGAACGCAATGCGTTCCGACGTTCAGGCTGCTAAAGACGACGCAGCTCGCGCTAACCAGCGTCTGGACAACCAGGCTACTAAATACCGTAAGTAATAGTACCTGTTAATAAAATGGCGCACATTGTGCGCCATTTTTTTTGTCTGCGTCAAACCGCCTACTGCGTTACCTTCTCACCTTCGCCTTCCGCAACCGCCGCTGATACCCGACTGTTCTGCACCGACAGGACCGCACTGCCTGAAGATGGTGCATTGCCCGCTGATACGGCTACCGGGATACCTGCCCTGCGAGACAGCGCCTTATCAATAAGCGTTTTATCGCTGCCCGCCTCCCCTGCAAACGCGGTGAACGCCGCAGAGTGCGTGAACGATGCCGTCTGAGGGTTTTCCCCTTCGACCTGCGCCAGCGGCCTGTGCACTTCGATATAGCGTTTACCGTCCGGCTCTACGGAGAATTTAACCGGCTCATTGATAATCTGTACCCGCGTTCCGACGCGCACGCTTTCAAACAGCGCTTTAATATCCGGCGCGTTCATTCGCATACAGCCAGAGCTAACGCGCAGCCCTACGCTGTCCGGCGCGCTGGTACCGTGAATGAGATATTCCCCATTCCCGATGCCTAAACGCAGCGCATAGCGCCCCAGCGGGTTATTTGGCCCTGCGGGTACCACAGGCGGCAGTTTAATACCCTGCGCCAGAGAGCGTGCTCTGATGCCCGCTGTGGGCGTCCACGTTGGGTTAGGGATTTTCTGACTCACGCGAGTGGTGCTGACCGGCGTTTCCAGCCCAAGCTGACCAATACCCAGCGGATAGACCTGCACGATATTCTCACCCGGCGGGTAGAAGTAAAGACGCAGCTCCGCCAGGTTCACCACGATGCCTTCTCGCTCGGTGTCCGGGAGCAGCATCTGGGACGGGATGGTGATCACCGTACCTGGCGCAGGGTTTACCGGCGCAATGGTATTATTCGCTTCAAGGATAAGCTGCGCCGCGGTATTAAACCGGCGGGCGATCGCCTGGAGTTTATTGTCCCCTTCCTGAATAGTGTACGTCTGATTTTGCCCAATCAGGCGGCTGCCCGCAGGCGGCAAAGGATAATCAACCGCCCGGGCTGAATTAAGCGCACCGAGCGAACCGAGGAGTAATAGAGTTATTAGAGACGCGCGCTTCATGCTGAGATTCCTTATTCACTGGCAGAACGCCAGAAAGCTGAAAAACCAGCGAGGTGGAAACCACCCCGCGAAACAGAATGAATGCTGTTCTGTAAGTTTAGCTAAGGATTGCGGCTTTGGCGCGGATAGCGCGGATCATCGCTTCCAGCCCCTGGGAGCGGGACGGAGTGAGGTGCTGGGTTAAGGCCATTTTTTCAAACCACGGGCGGACGTCAAAGGCGACAATATCCTGCGCCGACATCTGGTGATAAAGAATAAACACGACGGCAATCAGCCCCTTTACGATGGCAGCGTCGCTGTCGCCCTGAAATTCTATCGCCCCGTCGTCATTCTGCCGCATCAGGATCCACACCTGGCTCTGGCAGCCCTGAATGATGTTGTCCGGATTATGCGCCTCTTCGCCGAGCGGCGGCAGGCGCTGACCCAGCTCGATGATATAAAGGTATTTTTCTTCCCAGTTTGCGCAACGCCCAAAGTTGCGCAGCAATTTATCTCTGTCCGGCAATTCTGCCATCTCTCGCCTCTCCGTTAGCCAAGCAGCTGGTGAATACGTTTTAGTCCCGCCACCAGCCTGTCGACCTCTTCCATTGTGTTGTACATCACCAGCGACGCGCGGCACATCGCGGGCACCTGATAAAAGGCCATCAGCGGCATTGCGCAGTGGTGCCCTGTGCGCACGGCGACGCCGTAATTATCGAGGAAACTGCCCACATCGTAGGCGTGATGCTTCCCGAGGTTAAACGCTATTACGCCAAGACGGTCTGCCGGGCCGTATAAGGTTAAATCCGGGACGCCGGCAAGCTCGTGCAGGGCGTACTGCATTAGCTGCCGCTCGTACTCCTGAATAGCCTCCAGCCCCGCTTCAGAGACGTAGCTAAGGGCCGCTCCCAGCCCGACAATCCCGCCCGTGTTTGGCGTACCCGCCTCAAAGCGCCACGGCGCGCGGGCATAGGTTGTGCCTTCCGTCAGGCTGACGGTGGCAATCATGGATCCGCCCCCTTCCCACGGCGGCATGGCCTGGAGGATGTCCTCTTTTACGTACAGCACCCCGATGCCCGTCGGGCCATAGAGCTTGTGGCCCGAGAAGACGTAGAAATCGCAGTCCAGCGCCTGAACGTCTACCGCATGGTGCATAACCGCCTGCGCCCCGTCAATCAGCACCTTCGCGCCAGCCTGATGGGCCTTATCGACGATCTGCGCCACCGGATTTTCCGTCCCCAGCACGTTTGAAACGTGGGTTACGGCCACCAGCCGCGTCCTGGCGTCCAGCAGCGCATCCAGCTGCTCCAGCTGCAGCGTGCCGTCTTCGTTCAGCGGGATCGTCCGCAGCTGGGCACCCACGCGCTCACAGAGCATCTGCCACGGCACGATGTTGGCGTGGTGCTCCATCTGGGTGATGATGATGTTGTCACCCGCACGCAACTGCGCGGTGCCCCAGCTGTTGGCCACCAGGTTGATCCCTTCGGTGGTCCCGCGCACGAACACCAGCTCTTCCGGCGAACGCGCGTTGAGGAAGGCCGCCGCCTGCGTACGCACTTTTTCCATGCGCTGCGTCGCTTCGGCGCTCAGGGTATGAATACCGCGGTGCACCGCCGCATAACCGTGGCGGTAAAATTCCGCTTCCGCATCCACCACCTGGTTCGGTTTTTGCGCGCTGGCCGCGCTGTCGAGATAGGCCAGCGGCAGACCGTTTACCTCACGGGTGAGCACCGGAAAATCTGCCCGGATCTTCTCTACGGGGAACGTCATGCTTCGCCTCCAGGCAGACGCTGGCCGATGCGGGCCAGCACCTGCTGTTTAAGTGCGCCATCGGGCAGCGCTTCCGTCAGCTCGGCCGCAAAGGCGTAAATAATCATCTTTTGCGCCGCCTGCTGGTCTATTCCGCGCGAGCGCAGGTAGAACATCTGCTCATCGTCAATGCGCCCGACCGTCGCGCCATGGCTGCACTTCACGTCGTCGGCGTAGATCTCCAGCTGCGGCTTAGTGTCGACTTCCGCCAGACGCCCCAGCAGAAGGTTATTGTTGGTCATCTGCCCGTCGGTTTTGATGGCGTGCGGCGCCACGTTGATCAAACCGTTAAACACCGCACGCCCTTTGTCGCTGACGATAGTTTTGTGCAGCTGGCGGCTGTTGCAGTAGCCTTTGTTGTGCTCAAGCCAGGTACGCGTGTCGCACACTTCCGATTTGACCGGCATCGCCAGGCTGTTAATGCGCAGCGTGGTGTTTTCTCCGTTCAGCCGGGTGCTGGTATTGTGGCGCAACACCGCCCCGCCGAGCAGGAAGCTGTGGCTGTACGCCGCGGCATCCTGGCCAAGCAGCACATCGTTGTGGGCAAAGTGGTGGCTGAGCGGATTCTCAAACGCCAGCTTGATATGGTGAAGCTGCGCATTGGCGGCCACGTTCATCGTCAGGCGCGAGCCGGTGAAGTGGCGAGTATCGTTAAGGCTAACGTAATGCTCGATTACCGTCGCCTCCGCCCCTTCTGCCAGCTCAAGATGATGGCGATAGTGGGCGGTGTTGATCTCGTCACCCTCAACGCCCTGCGTGATGTGCATCAGCAGCAGCGGCTTCGCCGGGCGCTGGTTACGCTTCACCCGAATATGCGTCACGCTGCGGGACAGGCTCTCGGTCAGGTGCAGGAAGATCTCAGGCTGAACCGGGGCGCTCAGGCTCTGGCGCTCGTCGTTAATCTCGATATCGAACCCGCTGTCCTGCACGCTGTCGCTCAGCTCGGACCGAAACTGGCCGTCAACAAACACCAGACGCACGGCATCCACGCTTAGCGCCAGCGCGTCGCGCCTGTCAGGGCTAACCTGCGCCAGACGCGTAACAAACTCGCCGTTCAGCAGGCCGTCCAGCGGAGTATATTTCCAGTTTTCATGCTTGCGCGTAGGCAGGCCGAGACGCAGCATCTGCTGAAGATGGTGCTGAGCCTGTTCAGAACGCGCTTCGCCCTGCGCTTCAAACAGCCGGTGCCACTGCTGGAGTGCATTACTGCTGTTCGGTAAGCCAGCCATAACCCTGCTCCTCCAGTTGTTTAACCAGCGTAAAGTCGCCGGATTTCACAATGCGCCCCTGGTAAAGCACGTGGACGTAGTCGGGCTTGATGTAATCCAGAATGCGCTGATAGTGGGTGACGATAATGAATGACCGTTTGCCGTCGCGCAGGGAATTCACCCCGTCAGCGACGATCTTCAGGGCATCGATATCCAGACCGGAGTCCGTCTCGTCGAGAATGCACAGCTCCGGCTCAAGCACCGCCATCTGGAGTATATCGTTGCGCTTTTTCTCACCGCCGGAGAAACCCACGTTCACCGAGCGGGTCAGCAGATCTTCCGGCATTTTCAGCAGCCCGATCTTCTCTTCCATCAGGTCCTGGAAATCAAAGCGATCCAGCGCCTCCAGGCCGCGATACTTGCGCACCGCGTTCAGCGCGGTTTGCAGGAAGAACTGGTTACTGACGCCCGGAATTTCTACCGGATACTGGAAGGCCATGAAGATCCCCTCACCGGCTCGCTCCTCCGGCGACATCTCCAGCAAATCTTTACCGTTAAACTCAACGGAGCCGTGGGTGACTTCATAATCTTCGCGTCCCGCCAGCGTCGCTGAAAGCGTGCTTTTCCCGGAGCCGTTTGGCCCCATAATGGCGTGAACTTCACCCGGCTTAACGTCAAAATTGAGGCCACGCAGGATGGCTTTGTCTTCCACGCTAACCTGTAAATCTTTAATGCTTAACATGTGCTTTCCTTAACCGACGCTGTGTTCAAGACTAATGGCGAGGAGTTTCTGGGCTTCAACGGCAAATTCCAGCGGTAGTTCAGAGAACACGTCCTTACAGAAGCCGTTAACAATCATTGAAATCGCATCTTCTTCACTTATCCCGCGCTGCAGGCAGTAGAAAAGCTGGTCTTCACCGATGCGCGACGTGGTGGCCTCGTGCTCAAGCTGGGCGCTGTTATTGCGGCACTCGACGTACGGGAAGGTATGCGCCCCGCAGTCGGCACCAATCAGCATCGAGTCGCACTGGGTGAAGTTACGCGCGTTAGTGGCCGTCGGCATAATTTTCACCAGCCCGCGGTAGCTGTTCTGGCTGTGCCCGGCGGAGATACCTTTGGAGATGATGGTCGATTTAGTGTTTTTACCGATGTGGATCATCTTGGTGCCGGTATCGGCCTGCTGATGTCCGCTGGTCAGGGCCACGGAGTAAAACTCACCGATGGAGTTATCCCCGCGCAGAATGCAGCTCGGGTATTTCCAGGTAATGGCGGAGCCGGTTTCTGACTGCGTCCAGGACATCTTGCTGTTTTCGCCTTCGCACAGCGCGCGCTTGGTGACGAAGTTCAGGATCCCGCCGGTATTCCCGTCGCCCGGGAACCAGTTCTGCACCGTGGAGTATTTCACTTCCGCGTCTTTATGGATGATGACTTCCACCACCGCCGCGTGCAGCTGGTAGCTGTCGCGTACCGGCGCGGAACAGCCTTCAATGTAGCTGACGTAGCTGCCTTCGTCCGCCACCAGAATGGTGCGTTCAAACTGGCCGGTTTTTTCCGCGTTGATGCGGAAATAGGTCGACAGCTCCATCGGGCAGCGCACCCCTTTCGGCACGTAGATAAAGGTGCCGTCTGAGGCTACCGCCGCGTTGAGCGCCGCAAAGAAGTTGTCGTTACTCGGTAACACGGTGCCGATATACTTTTTCACCAGCTCCGGGTGGTCGTGAATGGCTTCGCCGAAGGAGCAGAAAATGATCCCCTGCTCCGCCAGCTTTTCACGGTAGGTCGTTGCCACCGATACGGAGTCAAAGATGGCGTCCACCGCCACCTCTTTACCCTCACGCACGGGCACGCCGAGCTGGTTAAACGCCTCTTCCACCTCTTTGCTCAGGAAGCTGTTATCCGCGCCCGTTTGCTGCACCGCACCGGGCTGCGACGCGCAGGTGTCATCACAGCTGCCGCAGGATGGCGCGGAGTAATAGCTGTAATCCTGATAGTTCAGCTTGTCATAGTGCGCCTTAAGCCAGTGTGGTTCGTCCATCTCCAGCCAGGCGCGGAAGGCGCTGAGGCGAAATTCCAGCATCCACTCCGGCTCGTTACGCTTGGCCGAGATGGCGCGCACGACATCTTCATTAATGCCTTTCGCCAGCTCGTCGGTTTGCAGCTGCGTGAAGAAACCCTCTTTATAGTTGAGGTGTCCGCCGCTCCAGGTGTTTACATCACTCGTTGCTTCAGTATTACGAGACATAGTACCGCCTATACCCCAAAGCTTTCGCCGCAGCCGCATTCGTTCTGGGCTTTCGGGTTATGAAATTTGAATAACTGGTTTAAACCTTCCCGAACGTAATCGACTTCAGTTCCGTCGATAAACGGCATGGCCTGAAGCGCGACGTACAGTTTTGCTCCGTCGGTTTCAAAGACCAGGTCATCTTTTTCGGGCTCGGTAACGGTGTCCAGCACGTAGCCAAAGCCCGCGCAGCCGGTCTGCTTAACGCCCAGGCGCACGCCGAGGATATCGGGTTTTTTCCCCACCAGCTCGTGTATGTGGGCCGCTGCCGCAGGCGTGAGCGTCAAGCCACGCCAGGCGAAATCGGCCGGATTGAAGGTTTCTGAATGCAGTTCCATAGGTCCACCTCATCTGATAAGCCACCAGGGCATAACACCATGTTAGTGATAACGATTATCACTTCAACCCCCTGCGAGCAGGGGCTTTGGGCTAAACCGCCCTTTTTGGCTACTTTCATTAAGCATAGACCCTGTGACGGGATGCGGATGGGATGGTTATATTTGTTCAATACATTGATAAATAATGCATTTCATCAGAAAGATCGTGGCGTGGCAGGCAAAAAGAAAAAATGCATTGAAAATACCTATTTTTGAGATAGATATTGTTCAGGACTGAAGAAGGAAATGCTTAAACAAAAAAGGCCCTGACGGACCCCCTTAATTTAGTGGTGGAACGATACCGCAAAGCCCTGTTCACGCCAGTGGTCGAGCTGCTCCTGCTGGCGAGGCGTCGGCGCTTTACCTGTCCAGACGAATATTTTTTGCCCCGGGAAGAGTTCCGGGCGCGGAGAATCAATCGGTTCAGCCAGTACGTCAATGTGCCAGCCTTTACCGGCAAGACGCGCCGCTTCCAGCCACAGGTGCGTACGGTCGTCGCATTCCCACCCTACCAGCAGCGCGTCTTTACCCGCTTTTTTTCGCGCGTCCAGCAGGCTTGTGACGGCAAACTCGATCAGGACGCCGTCGAGCAGGCTCGCCATATGGCGCACCGTATTCTGATCCTGGTTCATTCGCTGTCGTACCGGGGTAATGATGTTATCGATCAGGGCGTCCATCGCATGATCGCGGCGGAACTCGCCGATTTTGGCGCGCAGCTTTGCCGGGCTGGCATAGCGCAGAACGGTCAGCATCTCTTCCTGGAAGGATGCCCAGTTCCCCTGCGTCATCACTTCTTTATTTTCAAGAAGGGCTTTTACTTTGCCGACCGAAATGCCCGTTTTCATCAGGCGTTTGATCTCTTCGATACGCAGGATATCCTCATCGTCAAACTGACGATGACCCCCTTCGCTGCGCTGCGGCTTCAACAATCCATAACGGCGCTGCCAGGCACGCAGCGTAACGGGGTTGATACCGCATCGTTCGGCCACTTCGCCGATACTGTAATAGGCCATTAACTCCCTCACGCTCAATACTTCCATACCTAACCTAACCAACCTTATCAGATTGTACAAACCATTTGTATAACTAACTCCTCGTTCTGAGCAAGTGAATGGCTCAATGAGCCATTCACTCGTTAATATATTGTTGTATAAATTTTGCCGTACGTACAGGTAACTCTTGCGGGTTGAGTACAAGTTTTTAAAAATCGAACTTTTTCTCAGGCCACGCAATCGCCGGAATACCGCCAAGACGCGGGCTGGCAAACAGGTGTCCCTGGAACTGAGAAATCCCGGCAGACTCCAGCCACATCCACTCTTCTGCCAGCTCGACGCCTACGGCACAGAACTGGATCTCCAGCGAAGCGCAGCACTTGATTATCGCCTGCACGATGGCCTGACGCGGGCCGCTCTTGTGTACGTTAGCGATTAAATCACGATTAATCTTAATTCTGTCCGGCTGGAACTCGGCAAGCAGCTGTAGCCCGGCAAATCCGGCCCCAAAGTGATCGATGGCCACGCTGATGCCGGCGCTTTTGAGCTGTCGGACCGCACTGGTAAACTCTTCGAAACGCGAGATCGCCTCACGCTCGGTAAATTCAACCACAATCTGCTCCGGCACAAATCCGTTCGCCTCGATTGCCGTAAGTAAAAAATCCACGGCTCCGGGAACGTTCACCAGCGTCATCGGCAGCAGGTTGATGCACAGCGTTTGATCCTGCAAGCCCAGCGCGCTGGCCATCGACAGCGCCACCTGCTTGCTTTTCAGATCCGAGTCGTACAGCGCCTCGCTCGACTGGTTAGCAAAGTACGCTTCAGGGGAATCACCGTCGGGCGTGCGGATCAGCGCTTCCCAGGACACCACCTGCTGCATAAAGGGATCGACGATAGGCTGAAACGCGAAGCTACACTCCGCCCCCTTTGGCACGACCGCGGGCTGGGACGACAGCGCCGTCTCTTCGCTGACAAAATCCCAGGAGTCTGCCGGAGGCAGCTCAAAATAGTTCGCTTTTTCAGTCGCCTCAACGAACGTGCGGAAAAACTGCAGGGCACGGTCGCTGTAGGTCAGCTGATACTTTGTCGTGCCTTTATCAAGCACCTGTTGCAGCACTTCGTCCGTGTCGTACTGACGAAGGTCAAAAAGCTCCATACCGGCGTTGCCAAACCGTCGTAAGGGGCCGTGATCGCTCAGCAGCTCGACCACGTTGTGGTGTCGCGGATCCTGGCAGATGAGCTGATAGATTTCCCTGACGTTTTCAGCGGGCCCTTCCAGTAACTGGAAAAAGTGGGTGCCGTTAAACAGCAAAATCCCCGTCACATCGAACTGGCGATTTCTACAATTTGCAGCAGCTACCATGTCCTCCAGCGCTTTCACTGGAACGTCCTCGCAGATATGGCTGCGGTAAATGATGGTCGTTAGCATGCTAATCCTGAAGGTAGAGGGGGTGACCACGAAGCTCGTGGATAGCGCTCTGTTATAGCATATTTATTGCCCAACAAATAATTTACATCTCAATGATTTAAACAGCACCCAGGTAACATTTGGCAGTTTGTACAACTCCAGGTCCCCGCTTCGGATTGTACAATATATTCTCGGGTGGACGCTTAAAATT
>CATOUR010000890.1:0-28660 GCA_951848785.1 Callosobruchus maculatus | reverse complement strand
TGAAGTTCCTTGGCCTGTGTCCGTTCATGGGCGTCTCCAAAAAGCTGGAGACGGCAATGGGCATGGGGCTGGCAACCACCTTCGTGATGACGATGGCCTCTATCTGCGCATGGCTGATTGATACCTGGATCCTGATCCCGCTGGACATGCTCTATCTGCGCACCCTGTCCTTTATCCTGGTCATTGCGGTGGTGGTGCAGTTCACCGAAATGGTGGTGCGTAAAACCAGTCCGGCCCTGTATCGCCTGCTGGGTATTTTTCTGCCTCTCATCACCACCAACTGTGCGGTGCTGGGCGTGGCGCTGCTCAACATCAACCTTGGGCATAATTTCATGCAGTCGGCGCTGTACGGTTTTTCCGCGGCGGTCGGTTTTTCCTTTGTTATGGTTCTGTTCGCGTCCATTCGCGAGCGTCTGGCGGCGGCGGATATTCCCGCGCCGTTTCGCGGCAACGCCATCGCGCTGGTGACCGCAGGTTTAATGTCTCTGGCCTTTATGGGCTTTAGTGGTCTGGTGAAGTTGTAATGAGTGCTATCTGGATTGCCATCGCGTCCATCAGCGTGCTGGGACTGGTGTTTGGCGTCATTCTGGGCTATGCCTCCCGCCGTTTTGCGGTCGAGGACGATCCGGTTGTTGAAAAAATCGATGAGCTTTTACCGCAGAGCCAGTGCGGGCAGTGCGGCTACCCCGGCTGCCGCCCTTATGCTGAGGCGGTGGGCGTGCAGGGTGAGAAAATTAACCGCTGCGCGCCGGGTGGCGAAGCCGTCATGCTCAAAATTGCCGCGCTGCTTAACGTCGATCCGCAGCCCGTCGACGGCGATGAACAGGCGCAGGAGCCCGTGCGCGCCCTTGCCGTTATTGACGAAGCCAACTGCATTGGCTGTACCAAATGTATTCAGGCGTGTCCTGTAGACGCCATTGTGGGCGCAACGCGCGCTATGCACACCGTTGTGGCGGATCTGTGCACCGGCTGTAATCTCTGCGTGGCGCCCTGCCCGACGCAGTGTATAGAACTACGCCCGGTTGAAACGACTACCGAAAACTGGAAGTGGGATCTTCAAGCCATTCCGGTTCGCAATATTCCTGTGGAACAACATGTTTAAGTTATTTTCTGCTTTCAGAAAAGAGAAGATCTGGGATTTCGACGGCGGCATCCATCCGCCGGAGATGAAATCGCAGTCTAACGGCACGCCGCTGCGTCAGATCCCGCTGGCGACCCGTTACGTTATGCCTCTGAAACAGCATATCGGCGCGGAAGGTGAACTGTGCGTGAAGGAAGGCGACAGCGTCCTTCGCGGCCAGCCGCTGACCTTTGGCCGCGGCCGTATGCTGCCGGTTCACGCCCCGACCTCCGGTAAAGTGGTGTCTATTGCCCCGCATACCGTTGCCCATCCGTCGGCGCTGTCCGAGCTGAGCGTCATCATTGAAGCTGATGGCGAAGACCGCTGGATCGATCGCGACGGCTGGAGCGACTACCGCTCCCGCAGCCGGGAAGAGCTGATAGCGCGTATTCATCAGTTTGGCGTTGCGGGTCTGGGCGGCGCAGGCTTCCCGACCGGCGCCAAGCTTCACGGCGGCGGCGATAAAATCGAAACGCTAATCATCAACGCCGCCGAGTGCGAGCCGTACATCACCGCGGATGACCGTCTGATGCAGGACTGCGCGGCGCAGGTGGTGGAAGGGATTCGCATCCTTGCGCATATCCTGCAGCCCTGCGAAGTGCTGATCGGTATTGAGGACAATAAGCCGCAGGCCATTTCCATGCTGCGCGCGGTGCTGGCGGATAGCCATGATATCGGCCTGCGCGTGATCCCAACGAAATACCCGTCCGGTGGCGCAAAGCAGCTGACGCAGATCCTGACCGGCAAGCAGGTTCCCCACGGGGGGCCGTTCGTCCGATATCGGGGTGCTGATGCAGAACGTCGGTACCGCCTACGCGGTGAAGCGTGCGGTCATCGACGGGGAGCCGCTGACCGAACGCGTGGTCACCCTGACCGGCGAGTCCGTCTCGCGTCCCGGCAACGTCTGGGCTCGCCTGGGCACCCCGGTGCGTCATTTGCTGGAGCAGGCGGGGTTCTGTCCGGGCAGCGATCAGATGGTCATCATGGGCGGCCCGCTGATGGGCTTTACCCTGCCGTGGCTCGACGTCCCGGTGGTGAAAATCACTAACTGCCTGCTCGCCCCTTCCCCGACGGAGATGGGCGAAACGCAGGAAGAGAAAAGCTGCATTCGCTGTAGCGCCTGCGCGGACGCATGTCCGGCAGATTTGCTGCCGCAGCAGCTGTACTGGTACAGCAAAGGCCAGCTGCACGATAAGGCGCAGGCGCACAACCTGGCAGACTGTATTGAATGCGGTGCCTGTGCCTGGGTCTGCCCGAGCAATATTCCGCTGGTGCAGTACTTCCGTCAGGAGAAAGCTGAAATCTACGCGATCTCGATGGAGGAAAAACGCGCCGCTGAAGCTAAAGCCCGCTTTGAAGCGCGCCAGGCAAGACTGGAGCGCGAGAAGCTCGCCCGTCAGGAACGCCATAAGCAGGCCGCCGTGCAGCCTGATGCAAAAGATCAGGATGCGATTAACGCCGCACTGGCCCGCGTGCGTGAGAAAAAAGCCACCGCCGCCCAGGCGGTGGAAATAGCGGCCGGACAAAAACCGGACAACAGCGAAGCGATTGCCGCCCGCGAGGCGCGTAAAGCCGAAGCGCGCGCGCGTCAGGCGGAGAAGGCGCAAAACGCCAAACCGGAAGCCGATGCCGATCCGCGTAAAGCCGCGGTGGAAGCGGCTATCGCCCGTGCCAAAGCGCGCAAGGCCGGACAGCAGGCAGTGGTGGTGGAGCAGGACGCGCCGGATCCGCGCAAGGCTGCCGTGGAAGCGGCCATCGCCCGCGCTAAAGCGCGCAAGGCGGCACAGATTCAGCCTGCCGAAGAGAGCGAAGCCCCCGTCGACCCGCGTAAAGCCTCCGTGGAAGCGGCTATCGCCCGCGCCAAAGCGCGCAAGGCGGCACAGACTCAGCCTGCCGAAGAGAGCGAAGCCCCCGTCGACCCGCGTAAAGCCGCCGTGGAAGCGGCCATCGCCCGCGCTAAGGCGCGCAAGGCGGCACAGCAGGAAACGCTGCCTGCGGCCGCTAACGACGATCCACGCAAAGCCGCAGTCGCCGCCGCGATTGCGCGTGTTCAGGCAAAGAAAGCCGCGCAGCAAGCCGTTAACGAGGATTAAATGGTTTTCAGAATTGCAAGTTCCCCTTATACCCATAACCAGCGCCAGACATCGCGTATCATGATGCTGGTGTGCCTGGCCGCGCTGCCGGGCATCGCCGTTCAGTGTTGGTTTTTCGGCTGGGGCACGCTTTTCCAGCTGGCTCTTGGTTGCGCCAGCGCCGTTGCAGCGGAAGCCCTGATCCTGAAGCTGCGCAAAATGGACGTTACCCGCATCCTGAGCGATAACTCCGCCCTGCTGACCGGCCTGCTGCTGGCCATCAGCATTCCCCCGTTTGCGCCGTGGTGGATGGTGGTTTCAGGAACCGTATTCGCGGTAGTCATCGCTAAACAGCTGTACGGCGGGCTGGGCCATAACCCGTTTAACCCGGCGATGATCGGCTACGTTGTTCTGCTCATCTCCTTCCCGGTCCAGATGACCAGCTGGCTGCCGCCGCATGAGCTTGCCGCCACGGTGCCCGGGTTTATGGACGCTCTGCATGTAATCCTTAGCGGCCACACCGCGCAGGGCGCGGATATGAACGCGCTCCGCATGGGCGTGGATGGTATCAGCCAGGCTACGCCGCTCGACACCTTTAAAACCTCCCTGCGCGCCGGACACAGCGTTGAGCAGGTCATGCAGTCCTCCATTTACAGCGGCGTTCTGGCAGGTGCTGGCTGGCAGTGGGTCAATGTGGCCTACCTGCTGGGCGGTGCGTTCCTGCTGCAACAGAAGGCCATTCGCTGGCATATTCCGGTCAGCTTCCTGGCGACGCTGGCCGTCTGCTCGACGCTCGGCTGGGTTATTTCACCGGATTCACTGGCAACCCCGCAGCTTCATTTGCTCTCCGGCGCGACCATGCTCGGCGCATTCTTTATCCTGACCGATCCGGTAACCGCCTCCACCACTAACCGCGGCCGCCTCATCTTTGGCGCGCTGGCGGGACTGCTGGTCTGGCTTATTCGCAGCTTTGGCGGCTATCCCGACGGCGTGGCGTTTGCCGTGCTGCTGGCCAATATCACCGTTCCGCTCATCGACCACTACACCCGTCCGCGCGTGTACGGTCATCGCTAAGGGTTACGCCATGCTTAAGACAATGCAAAAACACGGCGTTACGCTGGCAATCTTCGCCGCCGCCCTCACCGGGATGACGGCGCTGGTGAATGAGCTGACGAAAACCACCATTGAAGAACAGGCTGTAAAACAGCAAAAAGCGCTGTTCGATCAGGTGATCCCGTTAGATTTCTACGATAACGACCTGCAGAAAAGCTGCTTTGTCGTGCAGGCTCCGCAGCTCGGCAGCGGACCGCACCGCGTCTATATTGCCCGTAAGGGCGAGAACCCGGTGGGTGCCATCATGGAAGCCACCGCGCCGGACGGCTACTCGGGTGCGATTCAGCTGCTTGTGGGCAGTGATTTTTCCGGCACCGTGCTGGGCACGCGCGTCACGGAGCATCACGAAACGCCGGGCCTCGGCGATAAAATCGAAACGCGCTTAAGCGACTGGATCTTACACTTTGCCGGGAAGGTGATTCATGGCGAGGACGATCCCGCTTTCGCGGTGAAAAAAGATGGCGGCGAGTTTGACCAGTTCACGGGCGCCACCATAACGCCGCGCGCGGTGGTCAACGCCGTCAAGCGCGCCGGGCTGTATGCCGAAACGCTGCCCGGGCAGCTTAACAATCTTTCACCGTGTGAGGAGTGACCATGAGCCAGGTTAAAGAAGTCATCGTTCAGGGACTCTGGAAGAACAACTCGGCGCTGGTGCAGCTGCTGGGGTTGTGCCCGCTGCTGGCGGTGACGTCCACCGCCACCAACGCGCTCGGTCTGGGCCTGGCAACCACGCTGGTGCTCACGTTGACCAACTTCTCTATTTCCGTGCTTCGCCGCTGGACGCCGTCGGAAATCCGCATTCCGATTTACGTGATGATCATTGCCTCGGTGGTTAGCGTGGTGCAAATGCTGATTAATGCCTACGCCTTTGGCCTGTACCAGTCGCTGGGGATCTTCATTCCGCTGATTGTGACCAACTGTATCGTCGTTGGCCGCGCCGAAGCCTTCGCGGTGAAAAACAACCCGGCCATCTCCGCGCTGGACGGATTTTCCATCGGCATGGGCGCTACCGCCGCGATGTTCGTCCTCGGATCTATGCGTGAAATTCTGGGCAACGGCACGCTTTTTGACGGCGCAGATGCGCTGCTCGGCGGCTGGGCTAAGGCGCTGCGCATCGAGGTGTTCCACACGGACACCCCGTTCCTGCTGGCGATGCTGCCTCCGGGAGCATTTATTGGCCTTGGCATGATGCTGGCGGTAAAATACCTGATTGATGAAAAACGTAAGCGCCGCGCGGCCGAGCGCAGCGTGCAGGAAGGGATCCCCGAAAAAGCCTCATGAATAAAGAGAAACGCATTGCGATACTGACGCGCCTGCGCGATCAGAATCCTCATCCAACGACGGAGCTGAACTTTAACTCTCCGTTTGAGCTGCTGATCGCGGTGCTGCTCTCCGCGCAGGCTACTGACGTAAGCGTCAACAAAGCGACTGCCCTGCTCTACCCCGTTGCGAATACGCCGCAGGCCATGCTGGAGCTGGGCGTGGAGGGGGTAAAATCCTATATCAAAACCATCGGCCTGTTTAACAGCAAGGCTGAAAACGTTATTAAGACCTGCCGGATCCTGCTTGAGCAGCACGGCGGTGAAGTTCCGGAAGATCGTGCTGCGCTGGAGGCGCTGCCGGGCGTCGGGCGCAAGACGGCAAACGTTGTGCTGAACACGGCTTTTGGCTGGCCGACAATTGCCGTGGATACGCATATCTTCCGCGTCTCTAACCGCACCCATTTTGCGCCAGGAAAGAACGTGGAGCAGGTTGAAGAGAAGCTGCTAAAGGTGGTTCCCGCTGAGTTTAAGGTGGACTGCCACCACTGGCTGATCCTGCACGGGCGCTATACCTGCATAGCCCGCAAGCCGCGCTGCGGCTCCTGCATTATCGAAGATCTTTGCGAGTACAGCGAAAAGGTCTATCCCTGACAGCGCTTTTTCCGCTCGCTTCTCAAGCCCTTAGTTTCATTAAGGGCTCTGCTATCCCTTAAATTGACCATAAAATACCCTCCGCTTTGGCTTTCAGCCACGCTGATTCGTCGGCCATTTAACACTCAAACAGGTTAATAGTTTTTTCATCACCAAAAATTTCTATATATCTGTGATCCCGATCACTCTGATAACGTCATGTTGGATTTTTGTTTATAAAACCGTCCCAGTCCCTTTGCCACACAAGATATAATCGGCCCCACGCCGCAGATAAGACCAGTCATTTTTCAGATTATGGGCTATATCACTGCCAACAACCATAAATAGCAGAACATATCGCCAAACAGCCATTCGACCGGGCCTTTTGTAGTGAAAAAAACCAGCAATTTTCAACCAATGAAATTTAACGCTGAATAACATTTGCATGAACCGAGGATTATGCCGCATCAGTTATATGTAACAGAGTATTACAAACGTATTGCCAGACGGGGCTGGATAGTGAACATTACCCGCCGTTTCCCCTCCCAATATAACTATAAAGCGGATGGACTACGGTCATCACGCTATGAACACCCCCGTTAATATGGGATGTAAAAAAAGAGGTATATGTGTCAACTGCAAACAATAAACCAACAGATGAGAGCGTAAGTCTTAACGCTTTCAAACAGCCTAAAGCGTTCTATCTCATTTTCTCTATCGAATTATGGGAGCGTTTTGGCTACTACGGCCTGCAAGGGATTATGGCCGTTTACCTGGTTAAGCAACTGGGTATGTCCGAAGCGGATTCCATCACGCTGTTCTCATCCTTCAGCGCTCTGGTGTATGGCCTTGTCGCAATTGGCGGCTGGTTAGGCGATAAAGTCCTCGGGACTAAACGCGTCATTATGCTGGGCGCCGTGGTTCTGGCGATTGGTTATGGACTGGTTGCGTGGTCCGGGCACGATGCAGGCGTGGTATACATGGGCATGGCCACCATCGCGGTCGGTAACGGCCTCTTCAAGGCTAACCCGTCTTCCCTGCTTTCTACCTGCTACAGCAAAGATGATCCCCGTCTGGACGGTGCATTCACCATGTACTACATGTCCATCAACATCGGTTCATTCTTCTCCATGCTGGCAACCCCATGGCTGGCCGCGAAATTTGGCTGGAGCGTGGCGTTTGCGCTGAGCTTCGTGGGCATGCTGATCACGGTAGTGAATTTCCTGTTCTGCCGCAGCTGGGTTAAAGATTATGGTTCAAAACCAGACTTCGAACCGGTGCACATGGGCAAACTGCTGGCAACCATCGTTGGTGTTGTGATCCTGGCCGCCGTTGCCACCTGGCTGCTGCACAACCAGGGCGTTGCGCGTGCGGTACTGGGCGTGGTTGCGCTGGGTATCGTTATCATCTTCGCCAAAGAAGCCTTCGCCATGCAGGGTGCCGCCCGCCGCAAGATGATTGTGGCCTTCATCCTGATGCTGGAAGCGATTATCTTCTTCGTGCTGTACAGCCAGATGCCTACGTCTCTGAACTTCTTCGCTATCCGTAACGTTGAGCACTCAATCCTGGGTATCGCGTTCGAGCCGGAGCAGTATCAGGCGCTCAACCCGTTCTGGATCATGGTTGGTAGCCCGATTCTGGCCGCTATCTATAACAAAATGGGCGACCGTCTGCCTATGCCGCACAAGTTCGCCATCGGTATGGTGCTGTGCTCCGGCGCATTCCTGGTCCTGCCGCTGGGTACCAAATTCGCGACTGACGCGGGTATCGTCTCCGTTAACTGGCTGATCCTGAGCTATGCGCTGCAATCTATCGGTGAGCTGATGATCTCCGGCCTGGGTCTGGCGATGGTTGCACAGCTGGTACCGCAGCGTCTGATGGGCTTCATCATGGGTAGCTGGTTCCTGACCACCGCTGGCGCGGCGATCATCGCCGGTAAGATTGCGAACCTGATGGCTGGGTACCAGAAAACGTTACCGACCCGCTGGTGTCCCTGAACGTTTACGGCACCGTGTTCATGCAGATTGGTATCGCGACCGCCGTGATTGCCGTACTGATGCTGCTGACTGCCCCTAAACTGAATCGTATGACTCAGGACGACGACAAATCCGCTAAGGCGAGCTCAACCGCCACCGCGTAACGTCATCGGGAAACGACTGACCAGAAGCCGCTAACGTATTAGCGGCTTTTTTTTTATCCGAACGCGCACTAACATAGCTGGAACCTCAGCAAAAAGGAGTTACCGATGAAACTGTTCTATAAACCGGGCGCCTGCTCTCTTGCTTCCCATATCACCCTTCGCGAGAGCGGTAAGGATTTTACGCTGGACGGCGTTGACCTGATGAAAAAGCGCCTGGAAAACGGGGATGACTTTTTTGCGATTAACCCAAAAGGGCAGGTTCCGGCCCTGCTGCTGGATGATGGCACCCTGCTGACCGAAGGGGTGGCGATTATGCAGTATCTCGCGGATAACGTACCGGATCGTCAGCTCCTTGCCCCTACCGGCAGCATTGCACGGTATAAAACGCTGGAGTGGCTGAACTACATCGCCACCGAGCTGCACAAGGGCTTTACGCCCCTGTTCCGCCCGGATACCCCCGAAGAGTACAAACCGACCGTGCGCACGCTGCTGGAGAAAAAGCTTCAGTACATTAACGACAGCCTGAAGGACGACCAGTGGATCTGTGGCTCACGCTTCACCATTGCCGATGCATATCTGTTTACCGTTCTGCGCTGGGGCGCGCGCGGTTAAGCTGAATATGGACGGATTAGATCATATCGCGTCGTACATGGCACGCGTGGCGGAGCGTCCTGCGGTTGCCGCGGCGCTGAAAGCGGAAGGTTTAAACTAACCTGAGAGCGCGTGTTGCCAGGTAGCGATGACGCATACCCGGCAAACGTCAATATGGAACTTTATAGCCGTGTGGCGCTGAAATAGTGCTCCGGCTTCGCGATGCGAGCCTGCGCCGCAACCACCTGCAGCTCATATTCCTGCATCGTTTTCGTCGCAATCATGATTTCATAAACGGCCGCGGTCACGTGCTCCAGCGCATCGCGCAGGCCTGCCCCCTGCAACAGCTTCACCAGCAGCAAACCGCTGGTGACATCACCGACGCCAACGGGCTGACGCATGCCGAAATCCACCAGCGGCCGGCTGATATGCCAGGCGTCGTCCTTCGTCACCAGCAGCATCTCAAAACGGTCCTGGCTCATCCCTGCGCGTGCCAGGTGTTTTACCAGTACAATCTCCGGCCCGTGGGCTATCAGTTCGCGAGACGCGCTTACAGCCTCTTCTACGCTGTTTACCGGATGCTCGCACAGGATCTCCAGCTCAATCAGGTTGGGGGCAATAATATCGCTGGCTGGCAAGGCATGCCGGACATGAAACTCCGCCACGCCCGGCGCCACGATGCAGCCTTTTTCCGGATGGCCCATCACCGGGTCGCAGAAATATTTCGCTGCGGGGTTTGCCGCTTTCACCTGGCGCACGATGCCAAGGATATGCTCCCCCTGCTCCGCCGAACCGAGATAGCCGCTCAGCACAGCGTCGCAGCGCCGGAGCTGGTCAATCTCCGCAATACCCTGAACGATCTCCGTCAGATGCGACGGCGGCATCACGCAGCCGGTCCATTTACCGTACTGGGTGTGATTCGAAAACTGGACGGTATTGAGAGGCCAGACGTTGGCGCCGAGGCGGCGCATCGGAAATTCCGCAGCGCTGTTGCCGGCATGCCCAAAAACAACGTGGGACTGAATGGCGAGGATGTTCTTCATGTTGTACTTACCAAACCCTGTCAAAACAAAAGGGGCGTGGTTTCCCACGCCCCTGCATACTTTTAATTACTTCCAGCAGACCAGACAGTAATTTTTCTTACCACGACGCAGCAGCGTGTAACGGCCATACAGACGATCGCTCTCGGTGAAGGTGTATTCCGGATCGGCCTGTTTCTCGCCGTTGATGGTGATAGCGTTTGAGGCGATGGTTTTACGCGCCTGGCCGCGGGACGGCTGTAGCTCCGAGTCCACCAGCGCCTGCATCAGGTCTGCGCCTTTCTCCATCTCGACCATCGGCACGCCATCCTGCGCCAGCTGCTCAAAGTCCGCTTCGCTCAGGTCGCTCAGGGTTCCGTTGAACAGGCTCGCCGTAATGCGTTTCGCCGCCGCCAGGCCTTCCTCGCCGTGCACCAGTTTTGTAACTTCGTCCGCCAGCACGTACTGGGCGCGCGGAGCTTTACCGCTGTTCTTGTCTTCCTCTTCCAGGGCATTGATGTCTTCAATATCCATAAAGGTAAAGAATTTCAGGAAGCGATAAACGTCGGCATCCGCCGTGTTGATCCAGAACTGGTAGAATTTGTACGGACTGGTTTTCTTCGGGTCCAGCCATACCGCGCCGCCTTCGGTTTTGCCGAACTTGGTACCGTCTGCTTTGGTGATCAACGGAACGGTCAGACCAAAGACCTGATTCTGGTGCAGACGACGGGTCAGATCGATACCGGAGGTGATGTTGCCCCACTGGTCGGAGCCGCCAATTTGCAGAGAAACGCCGTGGAGCTTGTTCAGGCAGGCGAAGTCATAACCCTGAAGCAGGTTATAGGAGAACTCGGTAAAGGAGATGCCCTGATCGTCACGGTTAAGACGCTGCTTCACCGCTTCTTTGTTAATCATCTGGTTAACAGAGAAATGCTTGCCGATGTCGCGCAGGAAGGTCAGCACGTTCATGCCGCCAAACCAGTCGTAGTTGTTCGCCGCAATTGCAGAGTTTTCACCGCAGTCGAAATCGAGGAAGGGTGCAACCTGTTTGCGGATCTTGTCTACCCACTCCTGAACGGTGTCTTCGGTATTCAGCTTACGCTCAGCGGCTTTAAAACTCGGGTCGCCAATCAGACCGGTCGCGCCGCCAACCAGCGCGACGGGCTTATGGCCGGCCATCTGGAAGCGTTTCAGGCATAACAACGGAACAAGATGCCCCAAATGCAAGCTGTCAGCGGTGGGATCGAAGCCGCAATAGAGCGCGATCGGGCCTTGCGCCAGTCGCTCTGCTAACGCTTCTTCGTCCGTCACCTGGGCCACGAGGCCCCGCTCTTGCAATTGTTTAATCAAGTTACTGCTTGCCATCAAATTCTCCATGTATAAACGACTGCACCTTTGCCGGTACACGACTTTTCGCCTGGTGCGAAAGGTACATAGAATAAAGCGCAAGCGCGGCGTGCGCTAGCGCTTAACACAACAAATTTCAGGGTTTACGGGGCCAGCCTGTCTATTTTCCAGCCACGGTTGTCGCGCTGGTATAAAAAGCGGTCATGGAGACGGTGTTCACCGCCCTGCCAGAACTCCATCTGCTCGATGGGAATGCGGAATCCGCCCCAGAAGCTCGGCAGCGGCACTTCACCCTGCTGAAACTTCTGCTTGAGTTCGAGGAATTTGCTCTCCAGCACGCCGCGGGCAGAGATGCGGCTGGACTGCTTAGACACCCACGCGCCAATCTGGCTGTCGCGCGGGCGGCTGTGGAAATACTTCACGACCTCGAGCGTGGAGAGGCGCTCCGCTTTGCCGGTCACCATCACCTGACGCTCCAGCATATGCCACGGGAACAGCAGGCTGATGCGCGGGTTGTTTTCCAGGTGGTGGGCTTTCCGGCTGCCGAGGTTGGTGTAGAACACCAGCCCTTTGTCGTCGAAGTGCTTGAGCAGGACGATGCGCTGGTAGGGTTGACCGTTTTCATCAACCGTGGCGACAACCATGGCCGTCGGATCGGCCAGCTTCGCTTCACAGGCCTGCTTCAGCCAGCGTTCAAAAAGCACCAGCGGTTCGGCGGGAAGATCCTGGCGGCGCAGCCCGCCTTTGGTGTATTCACGGCGCAGATGCGCAATTTGCTGCAATTCGTCGTTATCTGACATGGCGTTAGCTGAAATTGACATTGGGTGGCGCTATTGTGCGCCCCCCTTGTAAAAATCTCAACGCTTCGGATTTTCGAGCTGACAGTTGTTCAGCACAATGCGGTCACGCTTGTAGACGGTAGCGCTGTCCCCTTTCGACCAGAACACGTAAATCCCGTCCGTGTAGCGCGCGCCGGAGGCCGACCTGCCCTGCTTCAGGGTCAGCAATTTATTGTCGTAGACAAAGCTGGCTTCCTGACGAGGGTTGTTCAGCTTCACCGTCAGCGGTTTTTCATCACAGCGGTATTCAAGCGTGTCGGTTTGCATACGCTCAACAAGCTGGTTATAGGCGCTGCATCCGGTCAGAAGCAAAGGCAAAGCAATAAGAAGGTATTTTTTCATGAGCATATCCCGAAGACTATCCTGGTCCCGGAGAGCATGGCCGCCCTCCTGTTATTCCTCATTTTAAGGGTTACACCCGCCGCTGAATTTCAGTTAACTCTGATTATGACGCGGGTTCGCGGGGAAAATAGCGCCGAGAACGCTCGCTTCCCGCGCGCCGGTCACGGAAGGTAAATTCCCCGGCAGCCCGGCAACCGTACGCCAGGCAAGCCAGGCGAAGGCCAGCGCCTCCATATCGTCTCCGCTGATGCCGGCTTCATCTGTGGTAGTCACTTCCGTGCCCGGCAGCAGTGCGGCGAGGCGCGCCATGATCAGCGGATTGCGGCTTCCACCCCCGCATACCAGCAGACGCTCGCAGCCGCCGCTCAGCAGTACCTGTTCAGAAATGGACATGGCGGTTAGCTCAGTAAGCGTAGCCTGCACGTCCTGCGGCGCGAGCGCGGGGAACTGCGCCAGCTGGCGTTCAAGCCAGCCGTAGTTAAAATATTCTCGCCCCGTGCTTTTTGGCGCAGGCAGCGCAAAGAACGGATCGCTTAACAGGGACTGCAGCAGAGGGAGGATCACTTTCCCTGGCTGGCCCACCGGGCATCTTTGTCGTAAGGTTTACCGATCTGACGCCATATCCAGGCATCCATCAGCATGTTGCCGGGCCCGGTATCGTATCCGCGCACCGGCTGACCCGGGATGAGCAACGACAGGTTGGCGATCCCGCCTATGTTCAGCACCATCCTGCGCTCAACCGGATGGGCCAGCAGCGCCTGGTGGAATGCCGGCACCAGCGGCGCGCCCTGACCGCCAAGCGCCATATCCCGACGGCGGAAGTCGCCCACTACCGTCACGCCGGTTTTGGCCACTATCTGGTTGTTATCGCCAATTTGCATCGTGTGCGGCGCCTCGCCGACGGGCTCATGCCAGACGGTCTGCCCGTGGCACCCGATCGCCACGACATCCTGCGGATGTGAAGGCGCTCTTGCTGCATCAGTGCCAGTACCGCTTGTGCAAACAGCGCCCCCAGACGCACGTCCAGCTGACCAAGCTGAGAAAGCGTCAGCTGCTGTCCCTGGCAGATGCTCAGAATCTCTTCTTTTAACGAGACCGGAATAGGCCAGCTCAGGCTTGCCTGCTGCGCCACCATGTTTTCATCAATAGCGGCCAGGACGACATCCACACCGTCAAGACTGGTCCCGGACATCACACCGATATAGCGACCTGATTTCATGCGCTTTCCTTACGTTACGTGGGCTAAGTGCAAACACTCCACCATAAATGACGCTGCTTTGCTATGCGGTGATTATAATTTTTAACAATCTCAGACCTGCCGCACAGGCGGCTTTTGTTTATGTCCCGTTAAGCCAGATTCAAGTAAAATTTTTTTATTCGGCATGCAAAGATATGAACTGTGGTCGTTAATGCCATATAATTTAGCCATAACGGATGCCCCAACCGGGCGTTTTTTGGTGAACAGGAGAGTCAAATGATTTTACGTGTAATGGGCGTTTCGCTGATTGGTTTAACACTGGCGGGTTGTGTGAACGACAATTCACTCTCCGGCGACGTATATAGTGCTTCTGAAGCTAAGCAGGTACAGAACGTGACATACGGTACTATCGTTAATGCCCGTCCTGTTCAGATTCAGGGTGGCGATGACACGAACGTGGTGGGCGCAATCGGTGGTGCGGTACTGGGTGGATTCCTGGGTAATACTATTGGCGGCGGTACCGGACGTTCTCTGGCCACCGCGGCGGGCGCAGTTGCCGGCGGCGTAGCCGGTCAGGGCGTTCAGGGCGCGATGAACAAAACCCAGGGCGTTGAGCTGGAAATTCGCAAGGACGATGGCAGCACTATTATGGTCGTGCAGAAACAGGGTAATACCCGCTTCTCCGCTGGCCAGCGTGTTGTACTGGCAAGCAACGGCAGCCAGGTTACCGTCTCCCCGCGTTAAAATAATAATGGATGCGGTCATAAGACCGCTTCCATTTACAAAACATATCAATTTAATAAATATAGTTACAAAACTAATTCATTTGGTGAATTATTCATCTCCTCTGTTCTTGTTCCTGCGCAAAGTATTTTTTACTTCTCTTCGTTAGACTCTTTGCATTCATTTTTTCTTTTTTATTTATTTGAACTTATATGCTTGCGATCTCTCGATTTGTAAAAAACCGCTATATGGCGTTCGTCATTGGATGCCTTGTCGTCATAAGCGTATTACAGGGATTATTTATAAAACTTGTTGAATGGGTTCCTTCATTCTCTCCGCTATTTTTCCCTACGCTCACTATTTTTCTTCTGGTATTCCATCTGTTTATTGCCTGCTTTATGGCAATGAAATACTGGTGCGATAAAAAACGTTTATATCTCGTTCCGATTGCCGCGGCCTTTGCCGGTTCGGCACTGCTGATGGTGGGTACGCTGTCCAGCTTTCCGGCCTGGCTGGATCTCTATCAGTTCAACGAGGCGAACTATAATGACGCGATGATCTTTTATATGTTCCGCCACCTTTTAATGGCGGTGCTGATGATCGCCTCGGTATTACTGTATACGCTTCGCGCTTCCCCCCTCTCGCGAAGCGCCCACATCGGCACCGTTGCCGGGTCGGCTCTTTTCACGTGCGGTATGCTTGGGCTGGCGTGGTTCTATTCCAGCCATTCCACGATGCTAACCCTGGATCTCGTGGATAATGAAACCCGGAAGTTTATGGTTCTCTGGAGCCAGACGATCAATATCATTTTGATCGTTCTCTGGGGCGTTACGTTAATCACCCTGATGGCCGTGACCCGGATAAGAAATTTGTTCTGGGTAGGCGGAAATTTTTTGTGCGTCTGTTATGTCGTCACGCTGTTATTGCTGCTGTTAGGCGGACACGCGGAAGATGTTTCGTGGTATCGCGCCCGGTTATTCGAAACCGTCGCGACGTTAATGATAATATTCATTCTGCTTTCCGACGTCTTTAATTTGTATCGCGACTCGCACGTCAAATACCAGCAGTCTTATCAAAATTCGATCCGCGACCCGCTCACCCGTCTTTATAACCGCAGCTATTTTTATGATTCATTAAACTACGCCCTCGGCTCGGCAACGGAGGCACACCCGGTATCGGTGGTGGTAAGCGATCTTGACCGTTTCAAGCGCATCAACGACTGCTACGGGCATTTGCAGGGAGATAAGGTGCTGCAGTTTGTCTCTAATCTTCTGACGGATTCCGTGCGCCCCCAGGATATCGCGGCCCGAATCGGCGGTGAAGAGTTTGTTCTGATGCTGACCAATACCCCATCAGACGCCGCGCGGCAGGTCGCCGAGCGCATTCGTCTCAAGCTGAGCGGGTTTGATAAAACCAGCAGCGGCGGCCATCTGCCGGAGCCAATTACCATCAGCATGGGCGTATTCACCGCAACCTCGCCGGAAACCAGCGCGGAAACCTGCGTGGAAAGCGCGGATAAAGCCATGTACGAGGCAAAGGAGACGGGGCGCAACCGGGTCGTGGTGTTCAGGTAATGAGAAAGGCCCTGCATAAGCAGGGCCTTTACGTTCGGTCAGTCGCGGGATTGCAGATCGTGGATGTTCTGCTCAAGACGGGCGATAAGTCCAATAAGCATCTCCAGCTCCGCAGGTGAAATACCGGACAGGATCTCCCCCCGCGTTTTACTGATGACGGCTTCCATCTCCGTAATGATAGGCGCCGCTTTTTCCGTCAGTTTTATGCGCTTGGCGCGACGATCGCTGGCGCAGGTTTGACGGGAGATGAGTCCCTTCTCTTCCAGCTGGTCAAGCGTACGCACCAGGGACGGTTGCTCAATACCGATCGCTTTTGCCAGCTGAATTTGCGACTGTTCTGGCGGGAGCTGATGGATGTTATGCAGCGTAACCCAGTGCGTCTGCGTCAGTTCCAGAGGTTTCAGGCGATGGTCAATCAGAGCACGCCAGACGCGTACCAACCTTGCCAGATCAGAACCTAATGGCGATTCCAATTTCATCTCCTTATAATTAGCTTGCTAAGTGATTATAGTGATTTTAGAATAGTTTGCAGTATTTGTATTGCCAAAACAAATGCAATCACGGTATTCATCATTCCAGAAAGAATGATTTACACTGAATATTCATGCGCCATCGCACTGATACATGCCATTGCGGCACTCACTCCACTGCAAAGGATCGCTGCTCGTGACGTTTTTCTCTTTCTCTGCCGGGTTGCCCCTTCAGGATCTGATTATCGGCGCATCGGTCTACTTTCCGCCTCTTTTTAAAGCCGTTATGGTTGGATTTGTGATCTGGCTCGTGGCGCACCGACTGCTGCGGGACTGGATGTATTCTGGTGAAATCTGGCACCCGATGTTGATGGATCTCTCGCTGTTTACCCTTTCCGTCTGTCTTGGCCTTGCCGTGTTAACCGTCTGGTGAGAATCCCCTTGAAAACGCTTAAATATTTTTCCACTCTTTTCGTTTTGGCGCTGGCGCTGATTGCCGGCTGGTGGCTCTGGAACTATTACATGCAGTCCCCCTGGACCCGCGACGGCAAAATACGCGCAGAACAGGTCAGCATCACGCCGCAGGTGTCGGGCAGCATCACCGCGCTCATGGTAAAGGACAACCAGTTCGTCCACGCGGGCGATGTGCTGTTCCGCATTGACGAGACCCCTTTTCAGATTGCCGTGCTTAACGCTCAGGCGCAGCTGGCTAAGGCTCAGTCCGATCTCGCAAAAGCCAACAACGAAGCCGACCGACGCCGTCATCTGTCGAAAAACTATATATCTGCGGAAGATCTGGATACCGCCAACATCAACGTGAAAACCATGCAGGCCGGTCTGAAGGTGGCGGAGGCCACGCTGAAGGAGGCGGAGTGGCAGCTGACCCAGACGGTGGTTAAAGCGCCGGTAGACGGGTGGATTACGAACCTGTCCACGCGCGTGGGAGACTACGCCACGACCGGAGAGCCGGTTTTTGCCCTGGTGGATAGCCGCTCGTTTTACGTGGTTGGCTATTTTGAAGAGACGAAGCTGCGCCATATTCGCGAGGGCGCGCCAGCCCGAATCACCCTCTACAGCGGCGCGCAAACGTTACAGGGTCACGTATCCAGTATCGGTCGGGCAATCTACGACCAAAGCGTCGAAACCGATTCTGGCCTGGTGCCTGATATTAAACCCAACGTACCCTGGGTGCGTCTGGCCCAGCGGGTGCCGGTTCGCGTGGAGTTCGACAGCCTGCCGAAAGAGATTACTCTCGTTTCAGGGACCACCTGTACCGTCTCCATCGGGACACGATGATGAACCTGCGGGCTGTCTCGTGGCGCAATGCGCCCTGGATAAAAGCGACGCGCCCGCAGTGGCGTTACGCGCTGCGCAACGGCATCGCCATGTGCCTTGCGCTTACGGTTGCCTATTACCTGAACCTGGATGAACCCTACTGGGCGATGACGTCAGCGGCGGTGGTCAGCTTCCCCACCGTCGGCGGCGTTATCAGTAAAAGCCTCGGACGCGTGGCGGGTAGCCTGCTCGGCGCCACCGCCGCCCTGATTCTGGCTGGCCATACCCTGAACGATCCGTGGCTGTTTCTGCTCAGCATGTCCGCCTGGCTGGGGCTGTGCACCTGGGCCTGCGCCCATTTTACCAATAACGTTGCCTACGCGTTTCAGCTGGCGGGCTATACCGCGGCCATTATCGCCTTCCCGGTGGTTAACGTGCTGGATACCACCGAACTGTGGGATATCGCGCAGGCACGCGTGTGCGAGGTGATGGTCGGTATCCTCTGCGGCGGCATGATGATGATGATCCTGCCCAGCACCTCTGACGGCATCACGCTCATCACCGCCCTGAAAACGATGCACGCGCGCCTGCTGGAACATGCCAGCCTGCTCTGGCAACCCGACACAAACGATGAGATCCGTCTCGCGCATGAAAAAGTCATCGGCCAGATCCTGACCATGAATCTGCTGCGCATACAGGCCTTCTGGAGCCACTATCGCTTTCGTCGCCAGAACACGCTGCTGAACTATCTGCTGCACCAGCAGCTACGCATGACCAGCGCAATATCGAGCCTTCGCCGGATGTTGCTGAACTGGCCTGCACCGCCCGCGCATACCCGGGAGGTGATTGACACCCTGCTCGCCGCCCTTGCGCGCCCCGGACGCGGATATCTACAGCGTGGCCCGGATAATTGCTCCGCTCGCGCCAGCGGATGAGTATGACTACCGCCATCGCGCCTTCTGGCAGCGTCTGAACTATTTCTGCCGCCTGTATCTGCGCAGCAGCCGCTGGCTGAAAGCCGTCGAAAATGCCACGCCCGTTACCGAGTTTTCCGTACCCGGCAGCCCCGCTCTGGCGCGGCATACCGACGCCATGGAGGCGCTGTGGAGCGGTTTTCGTACCTTTTGTGCACTGATGCTGGTCGGCGCATGGGCCATTACCACGCAGTGGGACGCGGGCAGCGCGGCGCTGACGCTTGCGGCCATCAGCTGCGTGCTCTATTCGGTGGCGGCATCCCCCTTTAACTCGCTTACGCTCCTCATGCGCACGCTGGTGCTGCTGTCCCTCTTCAGCTTTGTGGTGAAGTTTGGCCTGATGGTGCAGATAACCGATCTGTGGCAATTCCTGCTGTTTCTGTTTCCGCTGTTAACCACCATGCAGCTGCTCAAGCTGCAAATGCCTAAGCTGGCCGGCCTGTGGGGGCAGCTGATTGTTTTTATGGGATCGTTCATCTCGGTGACGAATCCGCCGGTTTACGACTATGCTGACTTCCTGAATGACAACCTGGCGAAAATTCTCGGCGTGGGGCTGGCATGGCTGGCGTTCGCCGTGCTGCGCCCTGGGTCGGACGCGCGTAAAAGCCGCAGGCATATCCGGGAGTTACGCAGAGGATTTGTCGACCAGCTGAGCCGCAGGCCGCACCTTCGCGAAAGTGAATACGAATCGCTGGTTTATCATCACGTCAGCCAGCTCAATAACAGCCAGGATTCACTCTCCCGGCGCTGGCTATTGCGCTGGGGCGTGGTGCTGCTGAACTGTTCGCACGTGGTGTGGCAGCTGCGCGCCTGGGAGACGCGGTCCGATCCGCTGTCGCGGGTCCGCGACACCTGCATCGCCCTGCTGCGCGACGTCATGAGCGAGCGCGGCGTTCAGCAGCGCCCGCTCAGCGTCACCCTCGCCGAGCTTCAGCGCATTTGCGATGCTCTGGCGCGCCATCATCTGCCTGCGGTGCGCGATCTGGCGTCCATCATCTGGCGGCTGCACTGTTCCCTGTCACAGCTTGAACAGGCGCCGCCGCCCGGAACGATAGGCGATCAGATCCCCCCACAGGCATAGCGCGCCCCGCCACCGCCAAGCGGTTTAGGCTTATCTGACATGTTATCGCCGCCCACGTGGATCATCAGCGCCTTGCCCTTGACCTCATCAAGCTTTTTCAGTCGGGGCGCGACGACGGGATCGGTAGCCTTACCGTCGTTATTGACCACCAGCACCGGCAGATCGCCGAGGTGACCCATCCCGTCCGGGCCTTCGTGTTTACCGGAGTTGTGCGGGTCGAGATGGCCCCCGGCGGCTTCTGCGGCGGAAGGTTTACCCTCTTTCATTGCGGGCTGGCAGCTGCCTTTAGCATGAACGTGGAAACCGTGTTCGCCGGGGGGCAGCGCCTTAAGATTGGGGGCAAACTCCAGCCCTTTATCCGTTTCGGTGATTTTCACCGTCCCGATGGACTGACCTACCCCCTGAGAAGTGACGAGATTCATTTCAACGTCGTCGCTGGCTGCCTGCGCTCCTGCGCATACGGCCAGCGTGACAATAGCCAGAGCAAAACGCTTCATAAGACCTCCACGGGTTATTTTTTGCACCTTAAGTCTATACCAGAGGCGCAGATTTCACCGGAAAGTCAGTCAATTACTTGCTCAGGGAACGTCGTAGCCCAGCGCGGCCTTGCGGATGCGGAACCACTGCTGACGCGTCATCTCCAGTTCTTCGGCGGCAAGCGCCGCGCGTACGCGCTCAATCTTGCCGGAGCCGATAATCGGCAGCGGCTTAGACGGCAGGCGCAGGATCCAGGCGTAAACCACCTGTTCGATACTTTCCGCATTGAGCTCGCGGGCCACGGTTTCGAGCTCGTTACGCAGCGGCTGGAATGCCTCATCGTTAAACAGGCGGCCGCCGCCGAGGCAAGACCATGCCATCGGACGGATGCGCAGCTGCTGCAGCTGATCGAGCGTACCGTCGAGCAGCAGCGGCTGATGAACCGGGGAGATTTCCACCTGATTAGTCGCCAGCGTAAACGGCAGACGAGACTGCAATAGCGCAAACTGCGCCGGGGTAAAGTTAGACACGCCGAAGTGGCGCACCTTGCCGCTCTGGTGCAGGGTCAGGAAGGCTTCAGCGACCTCGTCCGCATCATCAGCGGATCGGGACGGTGGATCAGCAGCAGGTCGATACGATCGGTAGCCAGATTAACCAGCGACTGCTCGGCGCTTTTCACAATGTGCGCGCTGTCGGTGATGTCAGTGTCCCAGGGCATTCTCCGGTTTTGCCGTTGTGGCAATACCGCATTTGGTCACAATTTCCATACGATCCGCGCAGCGCCGGCGCCAGCTTCAGCGCCTCGCCAAAGGCGGCCTCGCACAGATAACCGCCATAAATATCGGCGTGATCGACGGTAGTGACCCCTAAATCAAGATGCCTCTTCAATAAAAGTTCGCCAGCTGGAGGGGGGGACATATTCCAGTCCATCAGACGCCAGTAGCCCATTACAAAGCGGGAGAATTCCGGGCCCTGCGGGGCAAGGGTAATACGCTGAACCATAACATTTTCCTCAAGGAGATTATGTCACCAGTATACGCAATTACCTTGCTAAAACAGTGAAGGTTGCTGAGGTTCTTCGGTTTCAACCGCTTTGTTTGCGCGAATTTTGCGCAGCAGTCGCTGCCGACAGAGGCGTATCACCTCCTGCTTTTGCGCGTCGCTGAATTTTTGCCAGTTAAAACGCTCATCCGCGTGCGCATGCACCCCGCGGCAGTAACCTCGTTCATCAACCTGGCAAATCCCCGGCACGGGCTCTGGACGGGGAAAAATTCCAGTTAGCTCTGCCACTTCTACCTCCACAGCGTCACTATTTCCTACAGTGAAGACCCTAAACGCCCCGCACGCAAGGGGCGGCAGCCACAAATATGACGTTAAGGTTTCGCTAATCTTCCCCTCTTATACTCGCCGCACTGAGATAACGAATGGTCTGTTCATCATGTGGTTCACTAAGAAGTTACGCTGTAACGAAACGGTTTTCACCCTGGGCTGCGCGCTGTTCTTCACCGCGTTAAACGCGCTGTTTATACAGCGCAGCTGGGCAATAATTGCGCCAGCGCGCCTGCACGACCTGCTGTTTTGCCGCCAGCGTACCGCTGGTGCTGTTCTGCGGCTGGGTGATTGTCTTTAGCCTGCTGAATATTCCCTTTATTCGCAAGCCGCTGATGATTGTCCTGACCATGGGATGCGCCGCCGCGACCTACTTTATGTATACCTATGGCGCGGTTATCGATCGGAACATGATGGTGAACGTCTTCGAAACTAACTCTCAGGAGGCTACCGCCCTGGTAACGCCGCAGATGATCGTCGTGGCTTGTGCTGGCGGGTCTGGTTCCGTCCATCATCTTAGCCCTGACGCGCATTCGAAGCGGAAAATGGTGGTACGCCCTGCTGATGCGACTCGCCACCCTGCTCGGCGCGCTGCTGGCGATTATCCTGGTCGCGGCGGTATTTTATAAAGATTACGCTTCGCTGTTCCGCAATAATAAAAGCATCGTCAAAATGGTTACCCCGGCGAACTACGTAAGCGCCGTGGTCAAGTACGGTAAAATGCGCTGGTTCGCAGGCGACTCGGACGCTGATCCGCATTGGTCAGGATGCCCGTAAGGGCGCGCTAATTTCAGGCCAGCTAAAGAAAACCGTGCTGGTTCTCGTGGTGGGCGAAGCCTCCCGCGCCGAAACTACTCGCTGAATGGTTACCGCCGTGTGAAACCAACCCGGAGCTTAAAAAGCAGGACGTCATCAACTTCCCCAAGCCTCCTCCTGCGGCACGGAAACCGCCGTTCCGTTCCCTGCATGTTCTCCGGTATGACGCGGAAAAAAATACGATGCGGACCTGGCGCAACATCAGGAAGGCCTGCTTGACGTGCTTAACCACGCCGGGTTCAACCTGCTGTGGCGCGACAACGACGGCGGATGTAAAGGTGCCTGCGACCGCGTGCCGCATACGGACATGACCCAGTGGAATCTGGACTCGTACTGCAGGGACAAAGTCTGTATCGACGACGTAAACCTCTACCGCCTGGACAAAGTGCTGGATGGTCTGAAGCAGGACACGGTACTGGTGATCCACCTGATGGGAAGCCACGGCCCGGCCTATTACAACCGTTTATCCGGACAGTTTCCGCAGGTTTACCCCGACCTGCGACACCAATGAAATTCAGAACTGCGATCATCAGGCGTTGATTAACACCTACGACAACTCAATTCTTTCTGTATACCGACAGCGTGGTCAGCAGGACTATCGACGCGCTGAAAGCCCGACAGGCCACCATGAACACGGCGCTGATTTACCTTTCCGATCACGGTGAGTCGCTGGGCGAACGCGGAATTTATCTGCACGGCACGCCGTATATGCTGGCGCCGGAGCAGCAAACGCATATTCCGTTTATGTTCTGGCTCTCTGCGGATTACGTGAAAAACTTCGGTGTCAACACGGACTGCCTGCGTGACCATGCTGCAAAAGATGCGGTTTCACAGGACAATTTGTTCGCCACCGTTCTGGGGATGATGGATGTTAAATCAACGGTTTATCAACCGCAGCTGGATATTTTGTCGCAGTGCCGTCGCGATGCTGCCTTGCATTAGACCGAACGGTCTATTAGAGTGAAGTCATGAGCAGACATACAGAACACGATACCCGCGAACATTTACTGGCTACCGGCGAGCGCCTTTGCATGCATCGCGGATTTACCGGTATGGGGCTGAGCGAGTTGTTAAAAACCGCGGAAGTCCCTAAGGGATCGTTTTATCACTACTTCCGATCCAAAGAGGCGTTCGGCGTGGCCATGCTGGAGCGGCACTATGCCAGCTACCATCAGCGCCTGGCAACGCACTTCGCCAGCGGTGAAGGTAACTACCGGGATCGGGTTCTAAACTACTATCAGGAGACGCTGACGCAGTTCTGTCAGCAGGGCATCATCAGCGGCTGCCTGACGGTGAAACTGTCTGCCGAAGTGTGCGATCTTTCCGAAGATATGCGCACGGCCATGGATAAAGGGGCCAGCGGCGTTATCGCCCTGCTGGCGCAGGCGCTGGAGAAGGGTCGCGATGAACAAACCCTCGCCTTCTTCGGCGATCCGTTAACGCAGGCGCAGGTGCTCTACTCACTCTGGTTAGGCGCTAACCTGCAGGCCAAGATTTCTCGCAGCGCCGTGCCGCTCGAAAGCGCGCTGGCACATGTGAAAAGCTGTATTACCGCGTCCGGCGCGTAGCCGGCATTTTTATTTATCCTTTTACTAGTCGACTGGTCTACTCAGGAGCCGTTATGTCCGCTGAAAAGTTATTTACCCCACTGAAAGTCGGTGCCGTTACCGCCCCCAAACCGCGTGTTTATGGCCCCCGCTCACCCGTCTGCGCAGCATCGAGCCGGGCGATATCCCAACACCGTTGATGGGTGAATATTATCGTCAGCGCGCCAGCTCAGGCCTGATCATCTCTGAAGCCACGCAGATTTCTGCCCAGGCAAAAGGCTATGCCGGCGCGCCGGGCCTGCACAGCCCGGAACAAATTGCCGCGTGGAAAAAGATCACCGCGGGCGTACATGCTGAAGAGGGCCGTATTGCGGTACAGCTGTGGCACACCGGCCGTATCTCGCACAGCAGCATCCAGCCCGGCGGCCAGGCTCCGGTTTCTGCCTCTGCCCTGAACGCGAATACCCGTACCTCCCTGCGCGATGAAAACGGGAATGCGATCCGCGTCGATACCACCACCCCGCGCGCGCTGGAGCTGGACGAGATCCCGGGCATCGTGAACGATTTCCGTCAGGCCGTGGCCAATGCCCGTGAAGCCGGTTTCGATCTGGTTGAACTGCACTCCGCGCACGGTTACCTGCTGCACCAGTTCCTCTCACCATCGTCTAACCAGCGTACCGACCAGTACGGCGGCAGCGTTGAAAACCGCGCGCGCCTGGTGCTTGAAGTGGTGGATGCTGTTTGCAACGAGTGGAGCGCAGACCGCATTGGTATTCGCGTTTCGCCGATCGGCACGTTCCAGAACGTCGACAACGGCCCGAATGAAGAAGCGGACGCGCTGTACCTGATTGAAGAGCTGGCAAAACGCGGCATTGCTTACCTGCACATGTCCGAGCCGGGACTGGGCTGGCGGCAAGCCTTATAGCGAGCGCGAGCGCTTCCACGGCGTGATTATCGGCGCGGGTGCCTACACGGCGGAGAAAGCTGAAGATCTGATCGGCAAGGGTCCTGATCGATGCCGTAGCCTTTGGCCGCGATTACATTGCTAACCCGGATCTGGTTGCCCGTTTGCAGAAGAAAGCGGAGCTGAACCCGCAGCGCCCTGAAAGTTTCTACGGCGGCGGCGCGGAAGGTTACACCGACCTACCCTTCTCTCTAATCCCGCATTGCACATTGATAGCGGCGACATTTCGCCGCTATACTAAAACATCGTTTCTGTTCAAAAAGATAATCCATACTATCGGTTAATGAGGAAATTATGCGCCTACTTCACACCATGCTGCGCGTTGGCGACCTGCAACGTTCCATCGATTTTTACACTAACGTTCTGGGCATGAAGCTGCTGCGCACCAGCGAAAACCCGGAATATAAATACTCCCTGGCGTTCGTGGGTTACGGTCCGGAGTCTGATGAAGCCGTCATTGAGCTGACGTACAACTGGGGCGTAGACAGCTACGAGCTGGGTACGGCTTACGGCCATATTGCGCTGGAAGTGGATAACGCGGCCGAAGCCTGCGAACGCATCCGCAGCAGCGGCGGGTAACGTCACCCGTGAAGCGGGCCCGGTTAAAGGCGGCACCACCGTGATTGCCTTTGTTGAAGATCCGGACGGTTACAAAATCGAACTGATCGAAGCCAAAGACGCTGGTCGTGGTCTGGGCAACTGATCCCGCAGGGCGCACTATGCGCCCGTTGTTTTGCTGCATCGCCTCTCAAAATTTGCCATAATACGCACTGCTTTTTTCCCCTTGTAAGAGACCCTGATGTCCGATAATGCTCAATTTACCGGTCTGTGCGACCGTTTTTCGTGGTTTTTATCCCGTTGTCATTGATGTTGAAACAGCCGGATTTAACGCTAAAACCGATGCGCTGCTTGAGATTGCCGCCATCACGCTGAAGATGGATGAACAGGGCTGGCTTGTACCGGACACCACGCTGCATTTCCACGTTGAACCCTTTGAAGGGGCAAACCTACAGCCGGAGGCGCTGGCCTTTAACGGTATCGATCCGACAAACCCGCTGCGCGGGGCGGTAAGTGAATACGAGGCGCTTCACGCCATTTTCAAAATGGTGCGCAAGGGCATGAAAGAGAGTGACTGTAGCCGCGCCATTATGGTCGCCCACAACGCCACGTTCGATCACAGCTTCACAATGGCGGCTGCGGAACGCGCCTCGCTGAAGCGTAACCCATTCCATCCGTTCGTCACGTTCGACACCGCCGCGCTGAGCGGCCTGGCGCTGGGCCAAACCGTGCTGTCCAAAGCCTGCATCACGGCGGGTATTGCGTTTGACGGCACCCAGGCGCATTCTGCGTTATACGACACCGAGCGTACGGCGGAGCTGTTCTGCGAGATCGTCAACCGCTGGAAGCGTCTGGGCGGCTGGCCCCTGCCGATGGGCGACAGCGAAGAACAGGCATAAAAAAAAGCGACCTCCTGAGGTCGCTTTTTTGTCCGCGCAGAAAACTTATTCTGCGTCCGGCTCTTCGGTTTTATACTTCGCCGCGGTCTCTTTGATCAGCTGCTGCAGTTCGCCGCGCTGATACATTTCAATCAGGATGTCGCATCCGCCAACCAGTTCACCGTCAACCCACAGCTGTGGGAAGGTCGGCCAGTTTGCGTATTTTGGCAGCTCAGCGCGAATGTCCGGGTTTTGCAGGATATCAACGTAAGCAAAACGCTCACCACAGGCAGACAGCGCCTGAACCGCTTGTGCGGAGAAGCCGCAGCTTGGCAGCTTCGGAGAACCTTTCATGTACAGGAGAATTGGGTTTTCAGCGATCTGGCGCTGAATTTTTTCAATAGTGGTGCTCATGTCTTGCTTCCTTTAACTTCTGTTACGGCATCAGTCTGACATTGTAGCGGGTCAGGCCGACATCGGAAAATAACATTTTTGTCACGTCTCATTATTTTATCTGCTATCGCGTAAAGATGCATTGCTAATGTCGTTTATCGCTGCCCGCAGCGCGGATTTGCTCAGGAGCGACCAATAGTGCGACAGAACGATGAATTTTTTTGCACTTGCTAACGAAACAGCTTTTGAGAATGAAAAATGCTATTAACTTATTCTGATTTTTTGGATTAGAATCGACACGTTTTGTAAATCATACGCGGGTATTATTGATAGCCTGCATTCATCAGGGGACTGCCCAGTGGCGCGGATAACGAAAATCTCGATGACGCTCTGTGCTTTACTGTTTACCACACTCTCATTTGCGCCAGCGGCGAACGCCTCTGAACAGGCGCGACACTCTGCCGTACAAAAAACGCATCTGGCAAAAAACGCAGAAAAAAAGAAAAAAACCACCGGCAAAACCGTTAAAAAGAAATCCACCGCGAAAACGAAGAAGACCGCCTCCGCCACATCAAAAACGCTCCGCTCCAGCACGCGCAACACCACCCGCACTGCCGCCAGATCCGCTGCCGAAAAATGCATCGTGCGCAAAGGCCATAAAACCCAAATGCACAAAAGTGACGAAGCTGGCCGACGCGCATAAGGTTCGCATGCAGAAGGCGCAAAAAACGGCGATGAATAAGCTGATGGGGCAAATTGGTAAACCGTACCGCTGGGGCGGCAGCTCCCCGCGCACGGTTTTGACTGTAGCGGGCTGGTTTATTATGCCTATAAGGATCTGGTGAAATTCCGCATTCCGCGCACCGCAAACGAAATGTACCATCTGCGCGACGCCGCCCCGGTTAACCGTGGCGAACTGCAAAACGGCGACCTGGTGTTCTTCCGCACCCAGGGACGCGGCACGGCTGACCACGTTGGCGTGTACGTGGGTAACGGTAAGTTCATCCAGTCACCGCGCAGCGGCCGGGACATTCAGATCACCTCTCTCAGCGAAGATTACTGGGTGCGCCACTACGTGGGCGCGCGACGCGTCATGACGCCGAAAACCATCCGCTAAACCCTGCCCTGCCGCATCCGTGGCAGGGTAAGTTCCTCTTTTGCATACCCTTTCAATTTGCTATTCTGTCCATGTTGTCTGTAGGGTTATTGGCAACGTATAAAACTATAAGGAGAGAAGCAATGTCGTTCGAATTACCTGCACTACCGTATGCAAAAGACGCCCTGGCCCCGCACATTTCTGCGGAAACCCTGGAGTACCATTACGGCAAACATCACCAGACCTATGTCACCAACCTGAATAACCTGATCAAGGGCACCGATTTTGAAGGCAAAACGCTGGAAGAGATCGTGCGCAGCTCAAACGGTGGCGTATTCAACAACGCCGCTCAGGTGTGGAACCATACGTTCTACTGGCACTGCCTGGCACCCAATGCTGGCGGAGAGCCTGTCGGCGAGCTGGCCGAAGCCATTAACGCCGCATTCGGCAGCTTCGCCGAGTTCAAGGCGAAGTTTACCGACGCCGCGGTTAAAAACTTCGGCTCCGGCTGGACCTGGCTGGTGAAGGAGGCCGATGGAAAGCTGGCTATCGTTTCCACCTCAAATGCGGGCACCCCGCTGACCACCAGCGCAACGCCGCTGATGACCGTGGACGTGTGGGAACACGCTTACTACATCGATTACCGTAACGCGCGTCCTAACTACCTGGAGCACTTCTGGGCACTGGTTAACTGGGAGTTTGTTGCGAAGAACTTCGCCGCGTAAGAGACACGCAGAAGGGGCGCCCCTTCTGCATTTTTGTTTATTCAGCGGTGCACGCTGCTTCAGGCTGTTTGCGACCGGACATCAGCACCTGCAGCAGGCCGAGTGCG
>CATOUR010000889.1:0-31861 GCA_951848785.1 Callosobruchus maculatus | reverse complement strand
ATCTGCTAAATTCACCTCTATATTATAAATTCAATAGTATACAAAATATTTATTCATATATTCTAATGCTTTTCCAAACTAAAATCATGAATTAGAAACAGGAAAGGCAAAAGGCTTGCATCTTATTTTGTATGACTTATTAAGGGCTTAATGATTTTGTGCGTCAAGATGTAAGTTAAAATCTTGAATGTACATCCTCTTGGATATCTCGAAGAGGTATTGAAAATGTCTGAATTTCTATAGCTTCTCAGACATCTAACAGACGTGAATGGATATCTCTAACACATCTGTTAGATGTAACTGGATATCTCTAAGACGTCTTTTAGACGCAACTGAACACTTGTAAGAAGTCTCAAAGATATTCTAGAGAGTCTAAAAAGTCATCCATTTTAAAGATGTCTTAAATATGTCTTTTTTTACACAAACGATCTTCAGAAGATGTTTAATAGATTTGTATCAGACATAAGTATATGTCTTTGAGACATCCTGCATAACTGGATCAGACATCTATTAGACATCTCAAAGATGTCACTGTGCATCTGGAAATGCAGTTAGTTTGTCACTAGTGCACAAAATGTAATTTGAGTTCCATTGTTAAGTAGCAAAAACAAAAATGTGGACCTTGAACAAGGTAGACCTCATTCTAAGAAGTTCCCCGACTCAAGTGGTACCAATGTGTTATATGACAATTTTTTTGTGCAACCCCCCACTCCGTTTAACCATTAAGAGTCCAATCGAATAGTTATATTATTTTGAGATAGGTATCTTTAAGTTATTTACGATTGCCTAATATCAAACAATTCAGTGCACAAATGCAACAGTTAATGACATATGAATATTTCAATTTATTTATTTAATTTTTTTAGCCACCATTTCAGAGAAAGTTAAGATGTGATATATCGCTTTAGACACATTCTGTTTCAACTATTTCAACTGGTGCTATCAAACTTGTATGTTGTATTACACTTTTTCGTGCACCCCCACACTTTTCCACCCTCTATTGTCCTATCAAAAAGACAAAAGTTTTTTGATTTTCTCCAAACTTGGCCACTATATAAAAGTAGGAAAGGATTTACTTAAGTAGTAAATCCCAATCAAAATGCATTTTGCCCATGTTTATTGGACAAAGTGCATAGATGTCTTTCACCCTTTTCCGTTTTATGCACTTAAAGAAGGATAACTACAGACCGTTAGTGGCTTATGAGCCTGTCCTATTTTGAGCCTGTTCACCTGACCCTGCGTTTCAGTCAAGACAGTATATGTAAAAAATGGAGAAAAGTTGATTGACTCAGTACTTTCTACACATAACGATCATGTTATCATGTATATCATTTTATTTTTTCCCATTGCATGAAGCTATAGTCTGAGTTCCCCTTGCAATCAAATCATTGTCCGCCCGCCCGCAAAGAAAAAACACTATAATAAATAGTTTTTTGCAGCTCTGTATAAACAAGGTCGACGCATTTTTTATTCTGTAAGCTTCAACTGGATGAAACGTAACGACCAGGAACTCCCAAATCGCCTAAAAACGAAATTTGATGTATTTTTATATTTTTAGTTTTTTTATTATTCCTGCGCCGCCACTGACACGATTTCTAAAAACCTTACGCCACAGCAGTAATACAGTGTCAAAATTTCATTAAAATCAATTCTAGGTTACACAATACAGGACGATTGGAATCAATCCTCTTATGTATGAATAGGGATATCATAAAATTTATTCTGTCCCATGATTTCTGTAATAGGCAAGGCAATGTTCCGATGGAACTAAAAAAGTATATTATGCCGCAAGTCCCTCTTTCGCAGTTCAATGGAGAGCACATTATGAATACAAAGACTCTTTCAGTTTTACAACCCCCCACCACCCCCATTCCACCCCCACTTAAACAAAGCAGAAAATGGTCAGGAACCCCTAAAACGCCAAAAAACAAAGCTTAAGCTCTTTTTATCTTTTAGTTTTTTTATTGTTGCTGCGCAGCCACACTGAGACAGGATTTCTAAATTCCATATCCATTTTCGATCCTCGTCACGGTGATAATACTGTGGAAAAGTTTTATTAAAATCAATTTCATAATTTCCACGTTACTCAATAGAGAATTCAAAGCAATATTTCTATGTATGTATACATCAAAACATTCTAAGTCGCTTGATTTCTGGAATAGGCAAGGCAATGTTCAGATGGACTTGAAAAACGGTTTCATGTCGCTAGGTCTTACTTTCACAGGTCAGTGGACAGCCTATTATGAGTACCAAACATTTTTGAGTTCTCCAACCCCACACGCCCAACCACCCAAATTTCACCCCCACCCCAAAAAGGAGAAAATGATCAGGAATACCAAAATAGCCTAATAATAAAATTTAAGGAATATCATAATTTTTTTTTGCTAATTACTCCGTGGCCAATGCACCGATTTATAAAGTTATAGCAGCATTATCTACTAGGACTCCACAGTATAAGTACCCATAATTTTATCAGAACCGATGTAGCGGTTACTAAGATTACGAGGCTATAAAAACGCAAACAGAGAGACAGACCGACAGACCGACAGATCGACAGACCGACAGATCGACAGATCGACAGACCAACAGACCGACAGACCGACAGACCGACAGGCCGACAGACCGACGGACCGACGGACCGACGGACCGACGGACCGACGGACCGACGGACCGACGGACCGACGGACCGACGGACCGACGGACCGACCGACCGACAGACCGACAGGCCGACAGGCCGACAGGCCGACAGGCCGACAGGCCGACGGACCGACAGACCGACAGACCGACAGACCGACAGACCGACAGACCGACAGACCGACAGACCGACAGACCGACAGACCGACAGACCGACAGACCGACAGACCGACAGACCGACAGACCGACAGACCGACAGACCGACAGACCGACAGACCGACAGACCGACAGACCGACAGACCGACAGACCGACAGACCGACAGACCGACAGACCGACAGACCGACAGACCGACAGACCGACAGACCGACAGACCGACAGACCGACAGACCGACAGACCGACAGACCGACAGACCGACAGACCGACAGACCGACAGACCGACAGACCGACAGACCGACAGACCGACAGACCGACAGACCGACAGACCGACAGACCGACAGACCGACAGACCGACAGACCGACAGACCGACAGACCGACAGACCGACAGACCGACAGACCGACAGACCGACAGACCGACAGACCGACAGACCGACAGACCGACAGACCGACAGACCGACAGACCGACAGACCGACAGACCGACAGACCGACAGACCGACAGACCGACAGACCGACAGACCGACAGACCGACAGACCGACAGACCGACAGACCGACAGACCGACAGACCGACAGACCGACAGACCGACAGACCGACAGACCGACAGACCGACAGACCGACAGACCGACAGACCGACAGACCGACAGACCGACAGACCGACAGACCGACAGACCGACAGACCGACAGACCGACAGACCGACAGACCGACAGACCGACAGACCGACAGACCGACAGACCGACAGACCGACAGACCGACAGACCGACAGACCGACAGACCGACAGACCGACAGACCGACAGACCGACAGACCGACAGACCGACAGACCGACAGACCGACAGACCGACAGACCGACAGACCGACAGACCGACAGACCGACAGGCCGACGGAAATGAGTGACGTGGATTTTCGTTATGTAGACACCATAAAACGCCCAAAAAGTGTATTATCGCAAAATCGAAAATTTTCGCGATCACAATATCCTTCACCTAGTATCAGATTGGAAAGTGAAAGGGAAGAAGCTTGTCAGAGAACAATGCACTATAAAATATATTGAAATTAAAATTTTACATATCTTTTCCAAATAAGTTTGAAAAACTGATTCATTCGGTTTTAAGATTGATAATTATTTAAGATAGTATATTTCGCGATTTGTTTTTTATTCAATTCAAAATCATCATTCAAATTTTATTTCCTAGTAATTTTATAAGTATACAGGGCTATTCACGTCATTCGGCACGGAGCATTATGGCTAAAGAATTTGATAAAAAAGAAAATAATAATTTCGGATGGATAGAGACCCATAAAGGTTACATTTTAAAAGTATTTTCATGTTATACAGGGTGTCATAAAAACACGAAATGTATCAAAGTTATGTTTTTTCAAATGAAATACCCCATGTTATTGCATATTCAGATTCCTTGGTGAATTCTAGTGTAACTTTATGTATCATACATGGGACTTAAAGTGAACCGTTTGGGTGTAAATCACAATTTTCGGTATAAGTAGATATCAGGAAAGAATTGAATATCGCAGAGACTATAAAATTGGGAAAGCTGTGACTTTGCCGTATTACTAAGCATAAAATGGGTCAGCTTTGATGAGACTGTCAAATTTAAATTACGTTTACTCTTGGAGAAATTGGTCGATTAATTAAGGAAACTTCGATCAGCGATAACTTGATTTTTTCAAATGGGAATGCCTAACTTTTTTATACGGTTAAACGTAGAATTTGATAGATTTTCTAATGATATAGGTTGTGGATATCAACCTCTGGTAGTTTTCATGTAATTTTAAATTTTCAAACAAATCGCCGTTTTTCAATTTTCCTACGTATAAGCAACGTAGCAGGCCATGAAATATAAACAAATATCTGTTCAGGTTCAGAACTAGACTAGAGGGGCAAGATAATAAAAATTACTGACAACAAACAAAGTCTAACCAGAAACAACGGCAGTAACATACCTACCTTTGGTCAAAAAGAAGCTGAAGTATGGCAGAAACGGATTTTTTCACGGCTTGCTAGCTACTGCAATGTACTAGAGATTGGCAATTTCCAAAACCATTAAAAATTTTGAAATGAAACGAAAACTACTAGACAATGTTAAGGCAGCTTATTATTTTCATAATAAAATTTCACATTAAATGATATAAAAAAGTATGCAATTCTGTCAAAACTACCTCTGACTGGAGTTCTGAAAATTCTTCAGTACCTATTAGCAAGATTGCAGAAAACGAAGAATGAGTTAAAATTTGTTCAAATTTGTTCAAAGCATAACTTAAATGGCAGAAAATTTAAATCTGATTTGTCAGTATTCCTTTTTTGCAATATTGCTAATTGATATTGAAAAATAAAAGGGCTCCATTCAGAGCTATCGACTTCGACGCAAATTACTACTTTTTTACACCATTACATATGATTGATAATTGCGCGCTGGAGCAACAGTCACTGGTTGTTTTGTTTCATATCAGGGTTTTTAACTGTCTTGGAAATGTTTTACCTCTACTAATTTGCGGTAGCCAGTAGACTGTAAAAAATATCTATTACTGCCATACTCCAGCTTCTCTTTGTCTTTAGAGTTGTTACCGCCGTTGTTTCTGGTTAGACTTTGTTTGCTGTGGGTAATTTTTATAACCTTGTCCCTTTAGTCTAGTTCGTGTGTATTTTTCTGCTAAGTTAGATGTTTTCTTCTACCTGAACAGATTTTTGTTTATATTTCATGGCCTGCTACGTTGTTTATTGGTAGGAAAATTGAAAAACACTGATTTGTTTGAAAATTTAAAATTACATGAAAACTACCAGAGATTGATATCCACAACCTTATATCATTAGAAACGTTGCCAATTCTACGTTTAGCCGTATAAAAAAATTAGGCATTCCCATTTGAAAAAATCAAGTTATCGCTGATCGAAGTTTCCTTAATTAATCGACCGATTTCTCCAAGCATAAACGTAATTTAAATTTGACAGTCTCATCAAACCTGACGGATTTTATGCTTAGTAATACGGCAAAGTCACAGCCTTGCAAATTTTATAATCTCTGCGATATTCAATTTTTTCCTGATATCCACTTATACCGAAAATGGCGATTTACACCTAAAAAAATTACTTTAAGTCCCTTATAAGATACATAAAGTCACACTAGAATTCACCAAGGAATCTGAATATGCAATAATATACGGGGTGTTCCATTTAAAAAAACATAACTTTGATACATTTCGTGTTTTTGGGACACCTGTATAGCATGAAAATATTTTTAAAAAGTAGCCTTTATGGGTCTCTATCCATCCGAAATTATTATTTTCTTTTTTTATCAAATACTTTAGCCATAATGATCCGTGTCGAATAACGTGAATAACCCTGTATAGTGGTTTCAGCACCCTGGACATTAAGCGGATGATCTATATGCCGTTTAAAAATGGCTATCCGGCTATGGATCACTTATGGACTAATTTTGATTGTCCATTGGACATCCTGTTCTGTCTAGGAGACAAATTGAAGACCTGTTTAGATATCACCTGATGTTATTGATTTCTAAAACTTAAAAAATCAGTACACAATGTCGGTATCTGTGACCAAAATGTTCTAATCACAATCCCAAAATATTGATCAAGCTTTTGTCGAAGAAGCTTCACTCATAACTGTCTAATGACAATAATTAATAGATTATATTCGAGTTTCAGAGATAAAGCATGGGAAAATCGGTTTAAATAACATATAACGAAATAGTTGCACCCTCAATAAACACATTGTTCCAATTCTCATTGTAAAACTAAATATGCCATATGCTGAATTATAAATATTTAACATAGCGTTTGGAATTATAAATTTATGCCAGTGCTCTGGTACACAAAACATATAATTTGAAAATTAAATTGACTACTATATTAATTCTGCTAATTTTAAAAACAAAAAGACAACAAATCATTTTTTATATATCATCTAGCAGTATATGACTACAACTATATTGAAAAATATTTCTTTGCGAACAAAAGAGAAATGAGATACTACTGTTAAGCGATAACCAGTTTTGATCTTAGTCTGCATGTGTTCATCTAATTTACAATATAATAGAAACAACACACCATTTTTCTATGTATTAACTGGTATATTAAATAGTACAGGTAGAAATGGCAATGCTGTTAGAATGACCAGGCACATCACAGGAAAATTGACGATCAAAGTCTACCATGTGAAAAACAATAGCACTAAGATCTTTCAGACCAATAAATAATAGAGGTCATTGAAGTCTCAATATTGGGCAAACTTTTCCTAAATGCCAAATTTTCGAAGAAATTCTGTACATGATTTTTGTTTCTGGTATACCTTGTTTGCAACACATTAGGGTCAATAATAATACATACCTTTTCTCGGGGCATAAAGGGACATAGCCCTAGCTAAAGCTGGCAGAATAGAGAAATCATATTTTTTTATGTCAATATTTAGGGCATACATTAGATTACCAATATATGAATGAATATTAGAACAGAATTTTCAATATAATTCATCATCAAAGATCAACTGGAGGACTCTTGGCTTACGCCACAAATGTGCGAAGCAAACCCATCCATTCGTTTGGCGGTCTCGATATTTCAAAGGCATTCGATCATGTTTGTCGTTCAGCTCTCCTAAACAAGCTTTCGTTCTACGGTTTGCGGTTGGCTCGCAGACTTCCTCTCAGGTCGAACAATCTCTCTCCTGGTAGACGACTTTTACTCTCCCCTCCATAACATCTATGGTTGGAATCATTTGGTTCACAGAAAAATCGGAAAAATGAAGGGTACCGGCTGGATTCGAACCAGCGTCTCTGACGTGTATCGGCTGTGGTGCGGAGTACCATGGCACAGTTGGTATAGCGCTGGCCTAGAATGCCGGAGACGCTGGTTCGAATTCAGCCGGTGCCCTTCATTTTTCCGATTTTTCTGTGAACCAAATGGTTAGAATCATCTCCATCTTGCGGAGTAAGCAAGCACCTTTCATCCCATCTATGGTTGGGTTCCGTAGGGATCTGTATTGACTCCGACATTGTTTCTGCTTCACAACAATGATCTACTCTCTAGCACTACAAACCCAATCCACAGTTTTGCGAATGACAGTACTTTGCATGTAGGCATAATGAGCAAATAGACCTGTGATTGAGCTGGAACGCAGAAGCCCGGCAGCGGCTGCTTTGCTTTCAAAGGATTACCATTACCATTTGGGGGCTCATGAATATGGTAAAATTTAATGCTTCCAAGACTCAGTATTCTACGATATCAAATAAGAAGTGCTCAAGGAAACACCTGGTTCTAATGAACAATCAGCCTCTGCCAAGGAATAATTCGAGGTCTTAGGAGTCAAAATTACAGACAATCTGATCTGGAACAGACACGTCGCATCAATTGCAACAGCTTCTGGAAAAAAGAGAGTCAAGTTGATTGAGTCAGTACCTCCCATACATTACGGTGATACCAGTTTGTTATTTTCCCATAGCATGAAGCGATAGTCTGAGATTCTGTTGCAACCAAATCATCGCCAGCCCGACCAAAACAAAGTGTGTTATGCCGCTAGGTCTTCGCCTTTTACAGGTCAATGGATAGCCTATTATGAATTGTTTTTATTACCCCCCATCCTCCAAATTCACACCCACTCAAAAAAAGTAGAAAATGATCACGAACCTCATAAAAACGCCTAAAAACGAAGTTTGAGCTGTTTATATATTTTGAGTTTTTTCATTTCTACTGCGCCGCTACCGACACGATTTCCAAAATCCATAAACGTTTTCCATCCTCGCCATGGTAATAATACCACAGTACTATTTCATTTCATTGAGAGCAATCCAATAGTTTCTACGTTACACAATACAGAACGAGCTAAAGCAATATTCATATTATATATACGTTACGTCAAAATTTTAAGGCCTGGCGCTGACCTGCAATTTTCAGTTGCGCAACTTTTTGGTTGCATGAGTGACTACCACAAAGTTAAACGGAAGCGCGCTGATTTGCAACTAAAAATTGGTGCAACTATTTAGTCTGTGTTTGGGCTCACATCATATAGTCGCACAGTTGCGTGCAACTGTCCTGTGTAACAGTAAATTCAACGCGAATCCGCTGACTTGTACTCACAACCTCCCATGAGGTCGCACGATGGCGTCACAAGAACAGCCAGGTAGGTCGAATTAACTTATTTTTTAGAAGAAATTTGTTAATTTAAGAAACACACAGTCTTTGAATAACCAGTAATATATTGAATCGTATCAGCAACAAAACTGGCGACATTCATCCGGTAGTATTTGAAAAAATTTCTCGGATGAACTCGCAGATCGTCATATAATTTTTGAAACTGCGCTTTGCTTGATCGTTGGGCAGTCACTAGATGCAGCCAGAATCTCTTTTTCCATTGGCTTTTCTTCCTCCTTCTTAGTTCAAGTGCACATACTACTACCATCTCGTTGAATTTCATTATGAAACTAAACGGTGTAGTTGCATGTGTGCGCGGTGTCAATAGATAATCAATTCAGTTGCGTCTGTGTGCGGGGTTTTCATGCAATCACGACCAAACAGTTACGCAATCGAAAATTGCAGGTCAGCGCCAGGCTTAAGTCACTTGGTTTCTGTAATCAGTCTTGACCTGCGTTTAAGATTCTCAAAATGCTATGTGTAGTCTACTCTCTTGTACGAAATATGGACACTCAAAACACAAACCATCAATACATTGGAAGCTTTCGAGATGTGGACATACTGCAGAATACTCAAAATACAGGGAACAGAACGAGAACTATTTAAACTTGTAAAAATCCGTAAAACAGCCACATCCTGAGAAATGATAGATATCGATACGCACAACTCATCGTAAAAGGAAAGATCGAAGGCAAGCGGGTCTCGGACGGAAAAAACTGTTACGGCTGAGGAATATACGTCAGTGGACTGGCCTGAAGTTCGAAGAATTGATAAGAACCGCTGAAAGCAGAGAATGATTTGCCACTGTGATATCCAACCTTCACTGATGGAGATGGCATGTTAAGAAGAAGAAGGTTTCTGTCATAGGCAAGACAATGTTCGGATGAACCTAAAAAGGTCTATTACGATGCTAGCTCTTTCTTTCACAGGTCAATTGATAGCCTATTATGAATACAACAAATTTTTGAGTTTTACGACCCCTCGCGGTCCCCCACCCCTCAACCACCCCAATTTCATCACCATCAAAAAAAGTAGAAAATGATCAGGAACTCCTAAAACGCCTAAAAACGAAGTTTGGGCTGTTTTTATATTTTTAGGTTTTTTTATTGCTGCGCCGCCACTGGCACGATTCCTAAAAATCATATACGTTTTCTATCCTCGCCACCGTAGTAATACTGTGTAAAAATTTCATTACATTTGTTCCTATAGTTTCCATGTTGCACAGTACAGAAGGATCAGAAGCAATACTCGATGTATAAACATGACAAAAATTCCTGTGTCTGTAATAGGCAAGACAATATTCGGATGGACCTCATACAGTGTATTATGACGCTAGGTCTTTTTTCACAGGTTATGAATACAACAAACTTTTTAGTTTTACAACCCCCCCCTCCTCCCAACCCCCCAATTTCACCCCCACCCAAAAAAAGTAGAAAATGATCACGAACCCCAAAAAACGCCTAAAAACGAAGTTTGAGGAATATTTAGAATTTTTTGTTTTTTGCTAGCAACTCCGCCGCTCATACATCGATTTTCAAAATTATAGGAACATTAGCTACTACGACCCCACAGCATATCGCTGCCCAAATTTCATCACAATCCAGCGGTTACAGAGACTACGAGGCTAGAAAAAATGCGACAGACAGACAGACAGACAGACAGATCGACGGAAATAAGTGACGTGGATTTTCGTTATGTAGACATCATAAAACGCCCAAAAGCGTATTATCTGAAAATTGAAAATTTTTGCAACCACAGTACCCCACTCACCTATCGGTGTGGGAAGTAAAAAGCTTGGGTACCTATTCCAGAAAGTACTTCTCTTTATCTAATTTCCTCATGCTATATAAAGCCCAGTTAAAATCTGGCCTGGAATATTGCTCGTATGCCCTAGGGAGCTGCTGTCCCTACTTCCCTGTCTATACTTGATGATGTCCTTAGAAATGCAATCCGACTAATCGGTGACCCGGCCTTAATGCGCCACCTCCAGCCACTCTCTCACTGGCATGCAGTTTTTGACCTCTCACTCTTCTACCTATATTCAAACGGAGTCTGCTCCTCTGTACTATTTTCTATAGCTTGCGACTACTGCATCTCATCCTATGGCGGTCGTTTTTTATACATCAAGAACCAAGCGGAATTAAGGCTCTTCTTACACGGTCTGATAAGTTATAAAAAAATAAAAACAAAATACAGTATGGTGTCAGTGCATTGTAAGTATTTTCAGGACATAACCTCATATAGTACAATTATTTTGTTAAAAAAAACTTTATCTACCTCTCTTCTTTTTTGAAGGGATGATTCATTCGGAAACTCAGGTTAAAGTTTAAGACAGTTTGCACCGCTCTAAAAAGAAAATCGCAACAGACACTCACGTGAATGAAAAACTAAATGTAAGAAGAGTTGCTTACTCTCTAAGACCTAATAGGTTGAAGTATTTTCTAATTTTTATTTCGCAAGTGCTAACTAAGGTACTAATTTAGAAATGGAGGATTTTGTGAGATATATTAAACATAGCAGAGAACGGTACAAAACGTCACATCACGTAGGCTGGCCTTGTAACTGTCACACATTACCAAATGCTGTAAGCTAGAAATTCTGAAAACCATTCAAGATTTCTTCCCAAGGGGTACGGAAAAGGAAGTCCATCAATTTCTGCCCCTTCCAAAGTAGAAAGTGATAATTATGAAATCCTAAAATAAATTAATTTCCTGCTAATTAGTCTGCCCATTTCGTAATATGGACACCATAAAACGTCAATTAAGGCATATTATTTCGAAAGTTTCGTTAATACAATACCCGCTTCTGGTGTTGGTAATGAAATAAATATATCGGTACATAACGATTCCTCTTGTATTCGAATGTTAAAATATCTGAACACCTTGAGAGATGATACGAGACCGCGAAATGTCTAAAAGTGAAGTTTAATCCACTTGTTGTTAGTGATATCAAAGATTCATTAGAATAAAGATAGTTATTTTCATAGTATAGGGTCGCTAAGTAATAATTACCAAAAATTTTAGATTTAAGGCTTCCGTTTCATCACACCGGATAGGCGTTCTTCAACCCCGAGGCTTCTTACTACTCTTCATTCACTAAGTCATGCCATATACTGCTTGAGATGCCAATAATACCTACTTTTTTTTATTTGAACTAGGAGTTTATCCCTTTAGCCAGAAACAAAATATAAATCTAATGTAATGTGTAAATGATTTTAGTTTTCCAGCGTAAACCTAACTAATCTGTACAAAGCTGAGAAACCTACAGAAGACAAACATTAGAGGCCTAAAATAGGTAGGATATGGGATCGTGTTGGACCAAATTATTCGCCTAAGGGCCCCTTAAGGCATTCAAACTTGACACAAACAACAATTAGGCCACGGTTAGGATAGGTTTTACTATATACATGGGATAGATACAGATGAGAGCTAAAAACGACGACAACTATATTTTCAAACCTGTATTTTTCAAAAATATTATCACGCACGAAATTACAGCTGGTTTGTGTATAGAGAAAATGTGTGCTGTATTCAGAGGAGCAGATAAGCCGCAATTAACTAAACTGTAGTAAAGTTGATTGCAGTGAACAATGGTCTTAGAACAGCCAAAAAATACATGATCAATATCTCCTTCCACACCACAGTGTTCACACAGCGATGACGGAATCACACCCAGCCTTGCTAAATGTGCTGGGAAGGCGCCATGTCCAATTTTTCCGGAATTATTGTAGAAATATACTTCCTGGATATCTTGAAGTTATTGTGCCAGTACGTGCGGGGTTTCTGGATGGATACGGGTATATCTTGTGGAGTTTGTAATAGCATATTCTTTCATTCGCTAGACCATCTATCGTATAATTTTTATTTTAGTACAATATAACTGTCATGTAAGCTAAGTGAACTATGTATTTCATCACCAGAAATGATAGCATTTTTCGCAAGGGCATCTACTCGATCGTTATCATGTATTGCGGAGTGTGCTTTTATCCATACCAATTTGATGTTATAGCCTTTTTGCTCCAATCTGTAGATGTTATATTTTATTTTGAAGATATGTTCACTGTGGGATTTGGAGTAGTTATACTTTTTAAGACTAGTCAGAACAGATAGTGAGTCAGACATAATAGCTACATTTCGCATCTTTTGTTGTTCTATGTACTCGAGGACCTGCATGATGGCAATGGCTTCTGCAGAAAAAATTGACATCGGTTCTAGGAGCTTGAACATGGCTGGCCAATAATACTTCTTTTGATTCTTTTGCCATTTGTTCTCAGGACCAACAACTGACTAATGGTGCTTCGATGAATGAATTAATTGAAAAAAGTAGAGGGGATTTTTGGTGACCAGAACCACGAGTGCATAGGCCTACAAGTCGCACATCTCCTTACACTAGTTCCCAAGTCCAGCTCTCATCGCAAATGTGAGAATGGCCTTGGGTCCTGCCCAACTTCAAGGGCTCTTGAACCTAGTATAGTATGTGTGTGAGGGCTTCACAGCGAGATAGAATGTGTGCCGAGGACTCTTCCTCCTCGCCACACACAGCTTGCACACGTCGCGTCGTGTCTCTTGCCACCCCCACCACATACAGGTGACGTCTGAAACGAAAAATACATATTATCACTAAGAACAATTTACAAAAACAGGCTTATTTAGAAGGTTTTTTATAGTAGATATTTTACAAGGAAATATGTCCAGCTGGCCACTTATGCGGTTATAGTTTCTGCACATTGTGAATAGTGGAGAGAAATACAAGTAGTTGGTACGTACAGCAGGAAGGCAAAATGTTACATTTTGCCGAGATACTATTCTAGGAACGTTGAACATTAGTTGACAAGAAATAGAGTTATCAGCTAAGTTATTAATTAATTTAAATAACATTAGGATAGCAGGCCCTCAAATAAACTTAGCAGGTTGGGCCATGGTGGCATGTCGGATGGACGCATTCGCGTCTATTGGGCATGGGATCAGCCCCAAGTCTAGCCCTCACGGCAAATGTGAGGATGGCCTTGGCTCCTGCCTATCTTATGTTTTCAGGTTCAAGGACCCTTGAATCCAGCATAGTCTATCTGTGATAGCACATGCGATCAGAGGTCTCAAACTGGTTATCGTCGGGCGGGCTGACCTTTTCTCCCACCTTCGGGTGTGTCAGAAATTCCTTGTGATCATGCCGATTTCCTAAACCCTCTAAAATAAAAAAACAGGTAATCTTCTGTCCAGTAAGTAACAGAACCGCCCCGCCTTGGACAGAGGTCCCAAAATAAGTTCTCTAGCTTGACAGAGATGTCCAGAGATTTCTCCCCATCTCAGAAGATGTTATGTATTCTGAAATCCAAAGTTACCCTACTATAAACTCCCTACCTCATCCCTGACGTGGTCCTTCAGGATACTGGAACTGTTCACGCGACAATCTCAAGACGACGTCGTTGACGGTAGGAAGGAACGGCAGAAACAGCAGGAACGCCAGCCAGGATTACGAGCATTGTCCTGCAGGGCTAGGTGTCGATTGCAGGAGCCTATGTTGGAGATGTCAACGCCAAGACCCAAGCGATCTCCCGTTGATCGTAAACACTTTTGCATCCAATGTTCAAACAACAATGCTGACTCATCGATTAACACCGTAAATGGTTGTTATTACAGACAGTATTATATGCATATATGTATAAAGATTTGAGATATGCACGAAGATATGCAAGCAAAATGCTTAAAGCATACGTGATACATTTATTAATATATGCTAAACTGAATAACATTCACAGTGTTTGTAATACTCTTTTTTCCAAAACTAATAACGGTCATTTAACATATTTTTATTTTTGTTAACGCAAACAATAAGGTAGACCATTGGAGAAAAGAAAATTTAGACAAATTTAAGAATACAATACATGCAGTATACATACAGGGTAGAAGCATATGTTACAAACTTATTCCGAGAGATCAACAGATGCCGAATATATCGAGGTTCGTGATAAATTTACGTTGCCTTGACCGTGAATTTCGTACACTAAAGCGTCGATGACACGGGGCTAGTTAACGAGCTGCAAGCCAGCGAGTTTGCTAGCAGCTTGTAAACTAGCCTTCGTGTCATCGGCTGAGCTAGTGGAAAGTTCTTTGTGTCATCGACACTCGCTCCTCGCTAGCTTTTAAACTCGCCGACTAGCAGCTCGTAAACTAGCCCCGTGTTATCGACGCTTAATACTATGCCTAGTCTAGTTGTAAATAAGCAAGAAGGCCCGACGTATAATCAACTCACTAGCAGTGGGCAACAAGTTTTTCCTCGCCCCCACCTCAGAGTAACAACTGAACATAGAGGTAGTAAACAACTAATTCTAATAGACCGACATCTTTTCGTACGTTGTCATATCGACCACCATGTACGGCAATCATAATTATTTACTATCGTCTTAATTGTATAGTATCCAAAAATATTCCATTCTACATTAAAAAAATGGAGTCAAGTTGATTGACTCAGTACTTCCCACACATTACTGTGATATCAGTTTATTATTTTCCCATAGCATGAAGCTTTAGTCTGAGATCCCTTGCAACCAAATCATCGGCAGCCTTCCCTCCCCTAAAATTGTCTTATGCCGCTAAGACTTTCCTTCAGAGGTCAATGGACAGGCTAAAACGTCTAAAAACGAAGTTTGGGTTGTTTTCATACTTTTAGTTTTTTCATTATTGCTATATACGCTGCCACTTACACGATATTTAACAAACATACGCGTTTTGCATCCTCACCACGGTAATAATACTGTGTCAAAATTTAATTAGAATCAATTTAATAGTGTCCACGTTACAAAACACAAAAAGATCTAAAGCAATAAATACTCGTATGTATGTATACAAAAAATTCTAAGTCCCTTAGCTTCCGTAATACGCTAGGCAATGTTCGGATGGACCTAAAAAGTTGATTTATGTCGCTAGGTCTTCCTTCACAGCCCCTACCCTACACCCTATTATGAATACAAGAAATTTCTCAGTTTTTCAACCCCCCACCCCCTAACCACCCCAATTTCACCCCACCCAAAAAAAAACGCAGAAAATGATCAGGAACCTCTAAAACGCTTAAAAACGAAGTTTGAGCTGTTTTTATATTTTTACTTTTTTTTATTATTTCTGCGCCGCCACTGGCATGATTTATAAAAACCATACGCGTTTTCCATCCTCGCCACGGTAGTAATACTGTGTCAAAATTTCATTAACATCAATTCAACAGTTTCCTTGTAACACAATATAGAAGGATCCAAAGCAATACTCTCGTATGTTTACACCAGAAAAAATTCTAAGTCCTTTGGTTTCTGTAATAGGCAAGGCAATGTTCGGATGGACCTAAAAAAGTTATTTATGTTGCTAGGTCTTCCTTCATGGGTCAGTGGGCAGTCTATTATGAAAGCAACAAATTTTTCAATTTTACAACCCCCCACCCCCCAACCACCCCAATTTCACCCCCACCCAAAAAAAAGTAAAAAATGATCAGGAACCTCTAAAACGCCTAAAAACGAAGTTTGAGGAATATTTAATTTTTTTTGTTTTTTGCTAATTACTCCGCCGCCCCTGCACCGATTTTCAAAATTATAAGAACATTACCTACTACGACCCCCCAGCATATCGCTGCCCAAATTTCATCACAATCCATGCAGCGGTTACTGAGATTACGAGGACACAAAAACGCGTACAGACAGACCGACAGACAGACCGACAGACCGACAGACCGACAGACCGACAGACAGACAGACCGACGGAAATGAGTGACGTGGATTTTCGTTATGTAGACATCATGAAACGCCCAAAAAGTGTATTATCTCAAAATCGAAAATTTTCGCGATCACAATACTCCCCTCACCTATCGGTGTGGGAAGTAAAAGACAGTATTTTGATGGTTCAGGAATGAATACAGCAAAATCAATAGATATGTTGACCTTTACTGCGTTGCTGCATATTTCTTCATCATAAACGCAAATTCTGAAGTCTTGCATAATTTTGAGGAGCTGGCAACGCCGCATGCCCTCAACTGTCAAACGTTTGCTTTGTTTATTGTTTGTGCGTCTTTTATGCTTGGTCAACGAAATCGAATTTGCTATTTGTTGGTAACTCTAGTGAAGCTTTACGGAGGACTTGCTGTGCTACATTTGAGTGTAGTTAACAGTTTTTCGAGATGGATCTCAAAAAGTGCAGTGTTTGTTAGATGGTTTGCATTGGAAGAATTTTCAGGTTAGTTGGCGTTACACAGCATTGTTTACAATTTGAACTGTCACAGCTGATCAATATTTGGTGGCTGAAGTGTCAAAGACGATGGCTTTGAGCATGCCATGCTAAAGTGGTTTGTTTACTACCTCTATGTTCAGTTGTTACTCTGACGCCCCCACACATTTGATATTATGCACAAGCCAATTTTTCTCCGTAAGGTCATAAGCATATGATAAGTAAGAAAATGATTTGTTTGAAGCGTAATATTTCCGTAAGAAAAACAGATAAAAAAGCTAGGTGGGCCTTTCAAAGGTACTGAATGCCCTATCATGTCATGCTTTCGGACATTTCTTTAATTCAATTCCTATTCACCCCCAAATTTTTCAAATAACACCCTCCAGCTTTTCCTAGATAAATAGTATTATTATCCTTTATAAATCTTGTAGTGTTTTTGACTTCATACACAAACTATTTTTTTTTCGCTCACAAAGGACCTCCACATCCTGGAACATCGCAGAAGGGTGGCTGATCTGCCTAAGTTTTACAGATTCTATCACGGAAGAGTGAGCTCTCCCAGATAATAACACCAAAGGCCGTCCGATCAAGGAGCACTAGAGAGGCTCTGTGAGCTCATCCTTACCAGGTCGAGGTTCCTACTCCCCGAACTAGCATTCCTTCTTTTGGAGAACTTCGATGCTGTGGAATGAGTTGCAGGGGAATTTGTTGGCTACAACCTGCGTTTCAAATCTAACGTGCACCGTCACTTTATCCTCTTACAGCGCTCCTACAGCGCCATAGGCTTTTATTTCAGCCTTTGCGGGAGGTTCACCATCAAAAAGTGTGGAATTGGATGAACACTGAGGCAAAGGTTTTATGAACGGAGTTATCAACTTCTCTCTACAATTTAGGTGGCAGCACATATTATGTCAAGCACTGCTGATCGTGAGATCACAAATAGCTTTTGGCGTTTGAAATACTAATCATCGGCGACCATAGACTTGTGCCCATTGTTCATAAATATAACTATATAATGCTGTATAACATAGGCTGGTGCATTTCGTCTAATAACAACTCAGCTTGAAAGCATGGTCGCCATTGGGTCTATGTACAGTAAGGTTGGGCCGATTTTGGTGACTCTCAAAAATATGAATTTGCAACTTTGAAAAGTTGCAAAACCAAAAAATAAGTGCTTTTTTTATTTGACGAAAAAATATATTTTTTGTTTTGAACTGTCACAATGACACAATTTTATAATTTGAATTTTACCAATTTTGTTAAATGATACATACAGAATTTTTACTTTTTCAACTACCACAAGGGCACTAAATTTTAAGGTTATTTCAATATCTGCATATTATGAAAAAAATTGTGAGAAAAAGTACTGAAGCGTTTTCCTTATATAGTTTTTCTATAGTCCCACTAGAAAACAATAGACGACAGCAAATAACACAAAATAACAGAATACAACAGAGAACGACAAAAAACAGCCAAAAACTTAAAATAACAGAAGACAATAGAGAACAAAAGAAAACAACGGAAAACAACAGGAAACACCAAAAAAACAGAACACATATAACACAGTAGAAAATAATAACAAAAAATAGCATAAAACAACAGAGTACAACATGAAACAACCGAAAACAACAGAAAACAACAGATGACAAAAGAAAAAACAGAAAGCAACAGAAAATAACCAAAAACGACCTAATACAAAAGAAAACTACCGTACCAATCGAAAACGGAAAACAATAGAGGACAAAATAAGAAAACGGAAAACAACAAAAAATAACCGAAAACAACCTAATACAACACAAAACAACGGAAAACAAAAGAAAATAACAGAAAACGATAGAGGACAAAAGAAAACAACAGAAAACAATGGAAAACGGCCCAAAAAAAAAGAAGACAACCGAAAGCAACAGCAAACAACAAAAAATCTTAAGAAACAAGAGAACAGAAACTATTCTTTTCTGTTGTTTTCATGAATAATTAATGTTATTTTAGATGCTTTAGATATTTTCATTTTGCATTTTGTAAAACTTAAGGAATAAACTTTTAATAGATTAATATGAACTTTATCGCTTTTGGATAATATTTTTTCAATACTTCTATCGGAAAAATAAATGTATATTAAAAGAAAATGTCTGTGTGACAACTCACATTGGAAATATAGGAAATAGCTATAAGAAATATTGCTTGTTTTCAAGTAATAGATCTTTCAATTGCATGCATATTGCAAACATTTTAATTTTTGGAAATAAAAGTGTAGTGCCATTGTGGTAGTTCTAAAATTTTGAATACAATTTGTTTTCTAATGAAATAATTTACCTGTCTTACTTCACAACTTTTTTTAATATGCAAACATGATTACTAACACATTTTCAAATCCTCTATGTAAATCGGCGCACCTTAATGTATAGTAATCTTAGCTTCAGGATTCACGAACGTTTCAGTACAGTCTTCCGTTGTATAAACTTTTTTATGAACGTACTTATTTCGTTCGGTGTATGCGTGGTGTTAAATTTGCTCAGTAAGACATAGCAGGTGAAGTGTGTATATGACCCCATAAGCAATAATAACACTACATCAGTACAACGTTACACCAGTCATGCCAATAATTAACAAATTACACGCACATGTGGGCATGCACCATCGAAAACTACCCTAATATCGGGGGGTTGACAGAGTCGCGGGCGCTCTCAACTCCCCCTAACGTCTATTTATCATCCATCGGCAAGGCCTCCACCCTGCCGGATCCGTGACTAGCTCTATCAGAACAAATTGCATGTTTGCTACCAACAGCCGGTATTTAAGGCTCTGCGCTCTTTTGAAAGGAAAATTACACGATTTTTATTGAAGCGGTTAAGTGAGCGCCGCCACGCGTGTGAATTAGCCGCTCTCGATTCCCTGACGTCATCAGCCTGCCTCTTAAAATTAGGTCATAGTTGCGAAGTTTGGAGGAAATTATGTTAGTGTTTGAAGTTAACAAATTGGGATTATCACCTTGATTATCATAGCATCAAAGGCATAATTACTAACATATACACCGTGTCCCAGGTCAAATCCCGAAAAAAGAAATCGCACTTAGATTTGGGAATGTGAAGCCGATATCAAAAGGAATTATTATAAAATTCGCATTTGTTACAGAGAAATCAACGTTCGAAGTTTGGTTGTAAAGATAACTGAAATGTGTGTGGCCCACTTCCACTTTCAGGAATTCCTTGCAAAAACTGAGAAGGTCGGATTACGCTAACGGGTATTTTGAATGTTTTTGTCGATTGTTTACAGCAAATATCATATGGCTCTATTCGTTGACGTTTTCCCCCACATACGAATATGATAAAAGGTCCCACACATTAACCATTTCGCGATCTAATTACGGAAATTTTAACTTTTTAGCTATTAAGAATAAACATATAATTTAAACATATTATATCAAAACTCAAAAGTAGGTGCCAGAAATAATCCCCTAAATTTTTCGGGATTCGTCCTCGGACACAGTGTATACAAATTTGTCGTCTAAAGCCCTGTTTCCAAGTTCTATGGCTTTGCAAGTCTAAAGCCTAATTTTTAATAGTAGAAGAGAAAGGACACGTAAGTAGAAGTACTGTTTTAGAGCTGGCCAGTTGATCTCAGATCAGAGCCAATAACATAAATAAAAAAAGTACTGTTTTATGGCGGAAAGGCAGTAAAATGGTCCCTGAAACCCTAAAGTTCTACTTGACTTATTTACAAAAAGGTCATTTGAAATAAATAAATAATTTAATGCTGCAAACTGCTTTGTCTCTGACTCAACGCGCTTCGTTTAGCCCATGATTCCAGATGGACAGTCTATTATGAAAACAAAAAATCACTTTACAATCCCACCACTTGCCAACCATTCCAATTTTACCCCGAACCAAAAAAAGCAGAAAATGGTCAGGAACCCATGAAACGTCTGAAAACAAAGTTTGAGGAACATTTTTTGTTTTTTGCTAATTACTCCGCCACCGATTTTCGATTTTCAAAGTTCGAGCAGCACAACGATCACACAGCATAACGCTTTCCAAACTTCATTACAATCCATGCAGCGGTTTCTGAGTCTATAAGGCTAGAAAAACGCCAATAGACAGACCGGCAGCTAGACCTACGAAAATGAGTGACTCGGATTTTCGTTATGTATATAAAACATACAAAAAGCGTCTTATTTCAAAATCGAAAATTTTCACGACCACAATACTCTCCCCAGACGTAAGTGTGGGAAGTAAAAAAAACGGTTAATTAAAATTTTGTTGAATGAACTCCTTTCAATTTCATTTCTCAACCACAGCTAACTCTTAGCATCTCAAAATCGAAAGTTTTCGCGCTCACAGTACTCTCCCCTCACGTAGGTGTGGGAAGTAAAAAAACGGTTAATTGAAATTTTGTTGACTTCTGACAACTGTTTGACAACTTCTTTCAGTTTCATTTCTCAACCATAGCTGACTCTTAGTATTCTTCACACCTTACCATAGTTTTTAAACTACTAACTAAAACTACTTAATACAGAGTTTGACAAAACTTTAGTAAGGAGCATATATATTTCATTTGAAAACTTCCCACCTCGGATTTATCGAAAACCACTGATTTAAACAAAGAATGCAGTAACAGCTTGTGTCAAAGGTATGTAGAGGACCTTTATTTTGGCGTTTGATTTTTTTAAATCGGACGCCTCGTTTTGGAGAAAATTAGACAAATCTTTATGTATCTTAATTTGTTCAAATAGAAAACAAAAACACAGCAGAGTGTCACTTTTGATTGCAATAAGTCTTCAAAATGTTGCCCGTTATTTGCCAAACAATGACATAGGTGATGCTCAATACCTGACGGACAGTTACAAAAGCATATTGTGGAATAGCATGGCAGCTTTCTATAATGCGTTGACGAACTTTCAGGTTGAAGAGTAAACAAAATAGATTTTAAAAGGCCCCATAGCAAAAAGTCTAATGAGGTCAAATCAGGAGCTCTAGCGGCCCACCTTGCCCTATCGATTTATCTGGAAACGCGTCATCTAGCCATTGCCGAACTCGAAGAACATAGTGAGGAGGAGCGCTGTCTTGCCGGTAATAAATTGCAGCTCCATCAAGTATGGATTTTCTATCTTCTTCGATATGGTTTTCAATGGTTGCAGTGACAAGCGGATTGATGGTATTTTCCAATATATCCAAATACATGTCTCCATTTAAATTTTCATTATTAAGCAATGGCCCAATCACATTGTCTCCTAAGATGCCTGCCTATAACATTCATTTTTTGGGGCAAATCAATTACAAATAATTAATCGCTCAAATCATTTATTCACAAAACTAAACTCGCTGATCGAAATCATCTTCGGTTAACCCTCGCACTATTTTCATTTTGAATGGATGAAGTTTAGTAACTGTGTGAAACATTAGTCGCATCTAGAGTTTTGCGTAATGAAGTATAAAACTTCATGCAAACCTCTCCATTTTTTATTTGCAATAGGTCCAGTTTGAGCAAATTTCGTAGCAAGGTCCAAAACATAGCTATGCTAATTTATCTTCCCCGGATGTCTGGTCTTAAACGTAACAGCAGTTTGCCTAGCACATTGATTTTGGGCACCATAAATTAGGATCGTATCCACTGTTTTTGCAACTGTCCGTCAGGGATTTTTCAGTAGCGTGCCAAGGTCTTTGGGAGCCCCCCGCAATTTTTGTCACGGGGCCCCCTCTATATAAAAAAATAATATTTCAAATCGGTCTATAGATAGAAAAAAATTGGTGTGACCTCAACTTCATATTTCTATAATACATAAAAATGTAACAAAAATAAACAAATAAAGTACCTTAACTCTGAAATTTTTATTACTATACTTGCACTTACATTTCATGTAAAGAAAAAAACTATTTTTTTTAGTATGCAAATCAACAAATGTATCAACTATTTGGTCTAAGTCTATGCCTTCTGCCCGTTCATTTTCTATAAAAATTAATGCCAAAGAGTTTAGGCTGCGCGATTCACCCATCATCGATCTTGCAAAGCTTTTTATTAGTTTTAGTTTTGAAAATAACCTTACTGCTTGAGCCGAACGTTAGCGCCAAGACATCGGCATCGACTGTCTGGGATTCCCAGAAATAACTTGTCGGCACCAACGAATTCGAATAGGTTGAAGAAGTAAACAATCCAAAGTAGTGATTCAGCGGCAGATGGTATTTATAGCATACTGACCACTGATAAACCCGCATACCCTTTGTTTCTACACCCTCTTCGAGATAGCAGGCAAAGAACGCTAAAAAGGATGGCATGAATAGTTAATAATAAAACTAGCAACCTTGTTTTGATTGATCGTTTTGGGTTTATTGTTACAGTTTTGAGTGGATTTTGGGTTTTAACAGTGCAAAAGTTAAAAGACTATTTTGAACAACTCCACGAGATTTAAATACTGCGGATTTCTGTATAAAATAACATCGTGTTTGTGTAATAACAACGAGGTCTTGGGAACACACACACACACATATGTCTGTTAGAGCATTTTTCTATAACCTATTCGAATTCGTTGGCACAGATACGCCTCGCGTCAGTGTAACCTTGCACCTATTCTTGCCATTTTGAATTCTACGGTCGACTACGTTGTGGTGCTTTCAAATTTTGCAATAAAATAAGTTGTGAAAAGGCAAAATATGGCAAAATATATTTAATTTGATTTTGGAAAATTATGATTCCATCGCTATAAAATGAAGTATATGTATTATGGTTATTTTTATGTACAAAGCTTGCTCGAGGTAGTCGAGGTCGAGGTTGAGCGAGGGCCCCCCGGATGTCCGGGGCCACCCCGCACCGCGGGCCCTGCGGGCCCTTTCGGCACGCCACTGGGGATTTGAACATCTCCTATGTCATCATTTGGCCAATAACGGGCAACATTTGGACATTCATTGGAAGTAAAAGTGATATTTTCGTCTGTTTTTGTTTTCTATATGAACAAATTAAATAATTTTATAATTTTCTCGAAAACGAATCGCCCGAGTTAAGAAAATCAAACGCCAGAATAAGGGACTCCGACATATTTTTGGAAAAAGCTATTACTCGATACAACTTGTCATTTAATATTCTTAAGGGGATGACTCTGGGGGGCAGAGGGTACAAGAAGTGACAAGTAGTTTTTGGTTAAAAGGTTGTCCTCCTTGACAAAACCGTTTTTTTCTTTTAATCAGTGGTTTTTGATAAATCCGTGGTGGGAAGTTTTGAAATGAACACTCTGTATATTATAGCTGAATCAGTTATAATTCTGAACCAGCAGATGAAGAACCAATGCCTAATAATTTAAATAAATATTTGACTGTTATACTATGGCACCAGTCTCCATATTTTCTGATACATCCTCGTACGTTGAGAAAATGGTGGATATCAAAAACTTAAAAGCGTATGATTTAAAAGCCAGAATATATTTAGCCAGTTCAAGCAGACGACTTGCACACAAACGAGCCGTTGCCTTGAGGGGGTACGGTCTTATCACCAGTTGGAATCTGCAATCGATATATCAAAGAAGCCTGAGAACAGTAGACGCACACGGATTGGAGCGCAACCGCAAGGCCGCAGCGCGACGCGACGCTGTGCCGCTCGGCGTGAATTATAAGGCGCGAATGGTTGGTCCGGAAGAAAAATGGTGTGTTGGCCCTGTAACGAAGCGAAATTAGTTAAGTCATCCGGAGGTCGTAAATTTGGCCGGTTATGACATGCCGCCGGCGCGGCCAACCGGCCGGCCGGTCAGGCTATGCTCCAATTAAAAGTCGACCCGCTCAGCTGCAAACAACAGAAGGAGGAGTGCAAGCACAGCTGAGCGCTGAGCCAGAGGGTTGCCAAACATTACTTTAAAAGATTTATTTAGAATATTAGGTTTAGTTCAGATGACGCGCGTCCGACGCGCGTTCGCTTGGCGCTCGTTTTGAAAATACACATAATTAATTCAAGCTGTTCACATGGACGCGCGCACGACAAATTGTACGCACGTATGACGCCAGTAGACCCATCAGGCTTAGTTCAGAAGTGGCGCTCGTTTTCAAATTACAAATAAATAATTCAAGCTGTTCACATGGACGTGCGCACGACAAATTGTACGCGCGTACGACGCCACTAGACGCAGAGAATCTCAATACGCGCGTCGATCAGCGGCGACGCGCGTATTGAAATACTAGACGCTCCCATTGCCTGTTCACGCGTCTTTTCTAGCGTTCAGTCGACGTACCTGGTGTTCGTTGCAAAACTTTATTTCTCACGTAGGCTTAGTTCAGATGACGCACGTACGAGACGACGAGAATTGATGTAGGATAAGCTGTTTGTATTTGGTTAGCATATAGAAGAAGGAAACGACGTAGGAGGGAATGGACACACTGGGTTCACCCAATTTTAAGCAGTAGACTTTCTACAAGTTCATACTTTACACTGTGGTCCAGCCTGCGAAATCACGAACCTAAATTTGTATCATCGGATTTGCAAGACATTAGGACCAGTTCCTCCCAGGCGCTCTTTTTTGCCTTATGTCTTTTGTCTTATTTGAATATAATTTGGAATGCATGTCCCAAATCGTAGGCCTCTTCTCAATTTCATCAATGAAAACATCTGTGTTGAATTGTTCTGTTTCTATTTCAATAGCATACGTAAGAAATAAATTTTTGCAGAGAGACACCAGGTATGTCGACTGAACGCTAGAAAAGACGCGTGCCAACTGAACAGGCAATGGAAGCATCTAGTATTTCAATACGCGTGTTGCCGCTGACCGACGCGCGTATTGAGATTATCTGCGTCTAGTAGCGTCGTACGCGCGTACAACTTGTCGTGTGCGCGTCCATGTGAACAGCTTGAATTAATTATGTGTATTTTCAAAACGAGCGCCACGTCGACGCGCGTCGTACGCGCGTCATCTGAACTAAGCCTCAGAGAATCTCACTACGCGCGTCGGTCAGCGGCGACGCGCGTATTGAAATACTAGACGCTATCATTGCTTGTTCAGTTGGCACTCGTCTTTTCTAGCGTTCCGTCAACATACCTGGTGTTTCTTTGCAAATATTTATTTCTCATGTATGCTATGGAAATGGAAACAGAGGAATTCAATAAGATGTTTTCATTGATGAAATTGAGAAGAGGCCTACGATTTGGGACATGCATTCTAAATTATATTCAAACAAGACGGCAAACAAGAGCGCCTGGGAGGAACTGGTCCTAATGCTTTGCAAATCCGATGATAAAAATTTAGGTTCGTGATTTCGCAGGCTGGGATACAGTGTAAATATAAACTTGTACAAAGTCTATTCCTTAAAATTGGGTGAACCCAATGTGTCCTTGTCCGTTGTTCTGTCAGACTCTCAGTCAGCTCTACTGGCACTGAAGAACCCTGCGGCTAGAATCTACAATGACAAGATAATGGTCTCCATCTTGGAGAAGCTGGTTCATCTGGAAGATCAGAATAAAAACGTTACATTCATATGGGTCAAAGGACATACGAATATTCAAGGAAATGAGAAAGCTGACAAGTTAGCTAAGGAAGCTGTATTATGTGGCCAAGAAATCTCAGGCATTCCTAGAAGAGATGTCCTTCCTCTTCGTGGGAGAGAACTTGTGGCGAAGTGGGAGGCAGAATGGGTTAAGTACTGCAGCAGTAGTAACAACCAGTACTGTAAGATTCTTCCATCCTTACCTAACATACGATTCAAAGAGAGAATAGAACAGAACCATAGATTCCACATATTTCAGATTCCTTTGTGCACATGGTAATTACAAATCACATCTATTGCGCATAGGGTTAGATGATGACACTGGAGAGTGCAGCTGCAATGGAAGCTTAGATGATCTGACTCACTGGTTTCAATGTCACTACAACCTTGCAGCTACAAGATACTTAATGGATGCTCTCACCTATGAGCGAATTCCGCTTCCCCAAAGTGTGGTCTCATTGAGTTATATTTGTATTAGGAATAGGAGGATTGTTCGACAAATATTGTGGAAATTTTGTCGTAAAGCTCGATCTAATATCTGAGATTAATGTATCAGAAAGATTTTTATGTAAGTACTTTGAATGAAGAGCTGAATGTGGTTAGCATTTTGATCCCTAAGTCTTTCCTTGATGTTATTTACATCCGTTCCGTTACTTGTGTTGTGTGTCACATAAAGTCACTAAGACAAGTACCTTAGCGTGAAGCGTGTGTCCCTCTTTCATCCCAATACGTGTTCTTCTTCAGCGAATTTCTATGAGTTGTTAGGGAATTGACTGGAATAATTTGAATGTTGATGTTGTGTGTTATGTAGGCATATATGAATATTATAGAAATACCTTATTTTACTTTATTCGTGGCTGAATGTCTCAAACCCAAAGCCAAAAAAAAAACAATGTGTCCTTTCCCTCCTACCTCGTTTCCTTCTTCTATATGCTAACCAAACACAAACAGCTCCTCCTACATTCATTTCCATTAATAACAACAAATAAACTGACACTCGATTGCCTAGTCTCACTCTATATAAAATTTGTACGAAGTCCTACGCGTGTCATCTGAACAAAGACGCAACAAACGTGCGCCACGTCAACGCGCGTCATCTGAACTAAGCCTTAATAATTGTTTTTCGCTGTTCACAAAAAAATCGAGTAAAGTTTTTATTCAAATCAGTTGTAGGGCATATTGATTGTGGAGAACTTTTGGGTTCCATATACTTTATTCCCACTCGGAAATCACGTAACTGCCTGTTTTTTATACCAACACATCCTACTGTTTACGGTATGCTTAATCCTCTCATATGGATATCTAGAATCTTGAATAGAAACAACCTTGACCCTTTTAGATTTCCGTTTAATAAGTTTAAGTGTCTGATTTCTACGCTAAATTTGATGGAATAGGTACGTTTAGTTCAAGTAGTAGTGGCAGTATAGATTTATTTAGCATAACAGTACAATGCCCAATGTTCTGGATTTTGGGTAATCATAATTTTTTTTGTAGTTATTACCTCGTATTAATTTAGAGTTCTTGCATGCCTATGAAAACCACATTGTTGATTTATTTTTCTGATATACTGTTTTCCTTACTATTGATTCTCTTTCCATGTTACCGATATTTTGCTTAGTTTGAGTATGTATTGTTTGTTATAGGTATACCTTTAGTAACTTTTTGCCACTGTGTTAAACTTGAATGTCTTCAGTAAGTATAAAAATGGAGTTTTCCGTTAAATAAATAAATAAAAATAATAAATAAAATAAATAAAATATTATTTATTGTTTTACGCTGTTCACAAAAAAAGGAGTATACATTTAGCTTCTCACAGGGTAGTCCAATAAACGCGCGCTGCTCTCTAGCTGCCTTACCGTTTAAACAAATAAAAAAGTTTCTTTTCAAATTGTCTACTTGCAGAAAATAATTTCAAAGATGGTTCCGGATATACCGAAAGATGGCATCAACTTCCTTGTTTCAAATACCCTGTATATTATTACGTTTTTTGAATTCAGTATCGATTTTCAGGTCCAATTTGTTAACCATAGTGTATGCCTGCGAAGCCTATTTTCGGAGTTAGTAGTGTTTAGAAACTAAGCAAACAGAAAGACGCGGTTTTCGGTTTTGAAACGAGCAAGAAACGTACTGGTGTTTCAGTGGCATAACTGTTTAGAAGCACATTAAGTCAATAGACTAGCAATTTTCAAGTTTGAGAAGCTTAAAATATGGAAAAAAAAACTTTTCACATGGGATGGTATGATAATTTTTACATCAGTGGTTGCGAAATTAAATTATTTTTTACTTCTATCTAGGCATATGTGCTTCTAACTTTAATGACGGCTTTCAAGATATTTAAGATTTTGTAATTATTCCGCAATCGCCTGTAGGAATATTGGAAAAATCGTAGGTGGCGTGACTGGTGCGTGGCTCACAGACGAAACAATTGCTAACTTAACCAAAATTATTTATGCCTGATTTCTTAAGACATAGCGCGTGTGGTTGTAAGGGTTATAAGAAATGGTTAAGATGATTTAAATCCTTGAAGAATGTTTGAAAAATAGTTTGCTCGCATCTAGAGTGTACAAAGAGCGATTTCCTGATAGAAGGCATCCAAATCCAAGATATTTGAAAAAATAATGGATAGGTTTGACAAAACCAGAACCGTCAAGTATGAAAAGCAGGAGAAAAAGAAACGCGTAGTTAATGAAGATGATGAGTTTGATATTCTCGCAACTGTAGTTGAAAATTCGCATAGCAATATAGAGAATTCAATTTCGCATCCACTGACGTAAAGCTTATCATACCATTCTATTTAAAAACAAGTTTTTCACGCTTTAAATTTTTCAAACTTGAAAATGCTAGTCTATTGATTAAATGTGATTTTGAAAAAAAACGCATCTTTCTATCGTGCACAGTTTCCGAGATATTAATATTTTTTTGTAACTCACTACAAACATAACATTTTCTAAAAATCGCTGAATAACTCCTAAAATAGGCTTCCTAAACATAAACTATGTTTAACACACTGGACCTGAAAATCGATGCTCGGTTCAAAAACGTAATAATACAGAGGGTGCTCTATTTAAGATAAGGAAGTTGATGCCTACCTCCGGTATATCCGGACGTCCGTCATCTTTGAAACTATTTTCCGCTAGTAGATCATTTGAAAACAAACGTTTTTTACCCATAATATTTTCTTCTAATTTAAACCCTAAGGCAGCTAGAGAGCAGCGCATGCTTATTGGACCAGCTTGTATATTGATGGAAACCTCAGATTTCAACAGCCTGTTGAAAATATTAGTAAGGCTTGTTACGCTAGGCTGAGACTCCTATATGCTAGTCGTTGAGTACTTAGTCAAAATATGAAAAAAAGTTACGTGAATCCTTAATACTACCAAAACTATCATATTGTAATCCCATTTACTTTCCATGCTTTGACGCGGTGGTTCATAACGGTGATAGAAGCATTTCTGTTACTAAATATGTCACCAAAGGTGATACAAAAAAGGTAATATAACAGTTACGACAAAATATAATGTATACAAAGATATTTATTGGACAAGGCAATGTTCGGCGGGGCCTAAAAAGTGCCGCGAGGTCTTTCCTTCATAGGTTAATAGGTAGTCAACCTATTATGAGTACGACAAATTTTTCAATTTTACAGCCCCCCCACCCACCAATCACCCCAATTTCACCCCCACCCAAAAAAGTAGAAAATTATCAGGAACCCCAAAAACGCCCTAAAATTCCGAAGGACCGACTACAAACTGACTACACACCAACTGCAGACCGACCACAGACGAGCTACAGACCAACTACAGACTGACAGACCTATTTTCGTTATGTGGATATCATAAAGCGCCGTGTATGAAAATCCAAACAAAACCGCAATAACTGTGTCAATGGATAAATAGTGCAGACTCGGTTCGATGGAAAAATATCGCACCAGATAAATGTGTGCTACTCGCTATATGGTTTCTTTGTCTAGTTCCACATATATTTTATATATTATTGTTTCTAGAGATCAGAAATGGTCCTTATACCCAGAAGAAAAATTATTACCCCCGATCCAAGATAACTCCCCTCGATTTCCATCCACAATAAACCAGTTAAATCACAATGAACATCGGTCTCGAATTCTTACGAGTACATTAGTCAAGTAAATAGGTATTTATATAAAGGGTGGAGGGTTCAAGCGTCCGCCATAAGCGACTCGTGACAGGGGTGCTACATATCTCACAGTAGCGCAACTTCAGGCGAATACCACTCACCCTTACAGAGAGAACGGGGTGGATAGTAGAAATAGAAAAAAATAACGAAGGTGAACGACAGAGACAAGTACGCGCGTACATTTGTTAATGATTTGTGGAAGACAGATTAGTTAAGTGTCTCTTGCACAATTGAGCATTAGTTTAAGCTGAATTATAGGTGGTAAGGTCTGAGGTAGTTGAACAAACTTGTTGTAATAGAGGCACTAGGCTAGAAAAAACTATTTAGAGACACAATCAAAAAAATCTCAATTTAAGAATTCTTATAATCTTGTATATACAGGTGTAGGTACTTGCGACAAGAATATCTGTTCTCGCTCTAAGAAAATTTACTTGATAAGAAAATTATGGTTAACTCGAATCAAGAAAAATACATTTTTGATTACAATACTCATTCTAAAGAGATATGCTCTGACCAAGAATATAAGCTTCTTCAGAAGTTAAACTTTAGTAGGGATATCATATTTTCCAACTGGGCTCCTATAACTTGGATGAAGAATACTAACAGCTTGAGAATTGTCGAGTAGCACTGAGAATACGATAATTTTGCTTTGTGGATATCGTAAATCGCCTTATAGTCATTTAAAAATAATTCATAATGCTACCTGTGTCTGAATGTTATATTGTTATACTCTTATAAAAGGATTGTTGCGCAGTTGTGATTTTGTGTGTGTAGGTACCAAGTATGTGATAAGCAATATATTTATGTAAGTATAGTTTGGAATGGATTATAAACAATGGTGGACCGGTGGACGTAACATATTCTTCTAGTTCAAAGTACAGAGACACATTCTTTATTGCTTGTGGTAATCGGTATTTTTCAGTATGAATTTGGATTGAAAGAATACGAAAAAGAATACTATATAAGTAAAATTGTCTAATGTTTCTACAGATGCCCTTAGATGCTTGTCCCAAAAATACCAAAATTTTGAGCTGGCCAAGATTATGATTATGCTTCAGTCAACATTACAGTATTCTTATGGGTGATATATTCATTGTTCTGCATTTAT
>CATOUR010000888.1:0-26128 GCA_951848785.1 Callosobruchus maculatus | reverse complement strand
AGACATACAGACTACAGACATACAGACATACAGACATACAGACATACAGACATACAGACATACAGACATACAGACATACAGACATACAGACATACAGACATACAGACATACAGACATACAGACATACAGACATACAGACATACAGACATACAGACATACAGACATACAGACATACAGACATACAGACATACAGACATACAGACATACAGACATACAGACATACAGACATACAGACATACAGACATACAGACATACAGACATACAGACATACAGACATACAGACATACAGACATACAGACATACAGACATACAGACATACAGACATACAGACATACAGACATACAGACATACAGACATACAGACATACAGACATACAGACATACAGACATACAGACATACAGACATACAGACATACAGACATACAGACATACAGACATACAGACATACAGACATACAGACATACAGACATACAGACATACAGACATACAGACATACAGACATACAGACATACAGACATACAGACATACAGACATACAGACATACAGACATACAGACATACAGACATACAGACATACAGACATACAGACATACAGACATACAGACATACAGACATACAGACATACAGACATACAGACATACAGACATACAGACATACAGACATACAGACATACAGACATACAGACCTACAGACATACAGACATACAGACATACAGACATACAGACATACAGACATACAGACATACAGACATACAGACATACAGACATACAGACATACAGACATACAGACATACAGACATACAGACATACAGACATACAGACATACAGACATACAGACATACAGACATACAGACATACAGACATACAGACATACAGACATACAGACATACAGACATACAGACATACAGACATACAGACATACAGACAACAGACATACAGACATACAGACATACAGACATACAGACATACAGACATACAGACATACAGACATACAGACATACAGACATACAGACATACAGACATACAGACATACAGACATACAGACATACAGACATACAGACATACAGACATACAGACATCAGACATACAGACATACAGACATACAGACATACAGACATACAGACATACAGACATACAGACATACAGACATACAGACATACAGACATACAGACATACAGACATACAGACATACAGACATACAGACATACAGACATACAGACATACAGACATACAGACATACAGACATACCAGACATACAGACATACAGACATACAGACATACAGACATACAGACATACAGACATACAGACATACAGACATACAGACATACAGACATACAGACATACAGACATACAGACATACAGACATACAGACATACAGACATACAGACATACAGACATACAGACATACAGACATACAGACATACAGACATACAGACATACAGACATACAGACATACAGACATACAGACATACAGACATACAGACATACAGACAGACAGACAGACAGACAGACAGACAGACAGACAGACAGACATACAGACATACAGACATACAGACATACAGACATACAGACATACAGACATACAGACATACAGACATACAGACATACAGACATACAGACATACAGACATACAGACATACAGACATACAGACATACAGACATACAGACATACAGACATACAGACATACAGACATACAGACATACAGACATACAGACATACAGACATACAGACATACAGACATACAGACATACAGACATACAGACATACAGACATACAGACATACAGACATACAGACATACAGACATACAGACATACAGACATACAGACATACAGACATACAGACATACAGACATACAGACATACAGACATACAGACATACAGACATACAGACATACAGACAGACAGACAGACAGACAGACAGACAGACAGACAGACAGACAGACAGACAGACAGACAGACAGACAGACAGACAGACAGACAGACAGACAGACAGACAGACAGACAGACAGACAGACAGACAGACAGACAGACAGACAGACAGACAGACAGACAGACAGACAGACAGACAGACAGACAGACAGACAGACAGACAGACAGACAGACAGACAGACAGACAGACAGACCGACAGACAGACAGACAGACAGACAGACAGACAGACAGACAGACAGACAGACAGACAGACAGACAGACAGACAGACAGACAGACAGACAGACAGACAGACAGACAGACAGACAGACAGACCAGACAGACAGACAGACAGACAGACAGACAGACAGACAGACAGACAGACAGACAGACAGACAGACAGACAGACAGACCGACAGACAGACAGACAGACAGACAGACAGACAGACAGACAGACAGACAGACAGACAGACAGACAGACAGACAGACAGACAGACAGACAGACAGACAGACAGACAGACAGACAGACAGACAGACAGACAGACAGACAGACAGACAGACAGACAGACAGACAGACAGACAGACAGACAGACAGACAGACAGACAGACAGACAGACAGACAGACAGACCGACAGACCGACAGACCGACAGACCGACAGACCGACAGACCGACAGACCGACAGACCGACAGACCGACAGACCGACAGACCGACAGACGAGCCAGACGTACAGACGTACAGACGTACAGACGTACAGACGTACAGACGTACAGACGTACAGACGTACAGACGTACAGACGTACAGACGTACAGACGTACAGACGTACAGACGTACAGACGTACAGGACGTACAGGCGTACAGACGTACAGACGTACAGACGTACAGACGTACAGACGTACAGACGTACAGGCGTACAGGCGTACAGACGTACAGACGTACAGACGTACAGACGTACAGACGTACAGACGTACAGACGTACAGACGTACAGACGTACAGACGACAGACGTACAGACGTACAGACGTACAGACGTACAGACGTACAGACGTACAGACGTACAGACGTACAGACGTACAGACGTACAGACGTACAGACGTACAGACGTACAGACGTACAGACGTACAGACGTACAGACGTACAGACGTACAGACGTACAGACGTACAGACGTACAGACGTACAGACGTACAGACGTACAGACGTACAGACGTACAGACGTACAGACGTACAGACGTACAGACGTACAGACGTACAGACGTACAGACGTACAGACGTACAGACGTACAGACGTACAGACGTACAGACGTACAGACGTACAGACGTACAGACGTACAGACGTACAGACGTACAGACGTACAGACGTACAGACGTACAGACGTACAGACGTACAGACGTACAGACGTACAGACGTACAGACGTACAGACGTACAGACGTACAGACGTACAGACGTACAGACGTACAGACGTACAGACGTACAGACGTACAGACGTACAGACGTACAGACGTACAGACGTACAGACGTACAGACGTACAGACGTACAGACGTACAGACGTACAGACGTACAGACGTACAGACGTACAGACGTACAGACGTACAGACGTACAGACGTACAGACGTACAGACGTACAGACGTACAGACGTACAGACGTACAGACGTACAGACGTACAGACGTACAGACGTACAGACGTACAGACGTACAGACGTACAGACGTACAGACGTACAGACGTACAGACGTACAGACGTACAGACGTACAGACGTACAGACGTACAGACGTACAGACGTACAGACGTACAGACGTACAGACGTACAGACGTACAGACGTACAGACGTACAGACGTACAGACGTACAGACGTACAGACGTACAGACGTACAGACGTACAGACGTACAGACGTACAGACGTACAGACGTACAGACGTACAGACGTACAGACGTACAGACGTACAGACGTACAGACGTACAGACGTACAGACGTACAGACGTACAGACGTACAGACGTACAGACGTACAGACGTACAGACGTACAGACGTACAGACGTACAGACGTACAGACGTACAGACGTACAGACGTACAGACGTACAGACGTACAGACGTACAGACGTACAGACGTACAGACGTACAGACGTACAGACGTACAGACGTACAGACGTACAGACGTACAGACGTACAGACGTACAGACGTACAGACGTACAGACGTACAGACGTACAGACGTACAGACGTACAGACGTACAGACGTACAGACGTACAGACGTACAGACGTACAGACGTACAGACGTACAGACGTACAGACGTACAGACGTACAGACGTACAGACGTACAGACGTACAGACGTACAGACGTACAGACGTACAGACGTACAGACGTACAGACGTACAGACGTACAGACGTACAGACGTACAGACGTACAGACGTACAGACGTACAGACGTACAGACGTACAGACGTACGTCAGACGTACAGACGTACAGACGTACAGACGTACAGACGTACAGACGTACAGACGTACAGACGTACAGACGTACAGACGTACAGACGTACAGACGTACAGACGTACAGACGTACAGACGTACAGACGTACAGACGTACAGACGTACAGACGTACAGACGTACAGACGTACAGACGTACAGACGTACAGACGTACAGACGTACAGACGTACAGACGTACAGACGTACAGACGTACAGACGTACAGACGTACAGACGTACAGACGTACAGACGTACAGACGTACAGACGTACAGACGTACAGACGTACAGACGTACAGACGTACAGACGTACAGACGTACAGACGTACAGACGTACAGACGTACAGACGTACAGACGTACAGACGTACAGACGTACAGACGTACAGACGTACAGACGTACAGACGTACAGACGTACAGACGTACAGACCGTACAGACGTACAGACGTACAGACATACAGACATACAGACATACAGACATACAGACATACAGACATACAGACATACAGACATACAGACATACAGACATACAGACAGACAGACAGACAGACAGACAGACAGACAGACAGACAGATACAGACATACAGACATACAGACATACAGACATACAGACATACAGACATACAGACATACAGACATACAGACATACAGACATACAGACATACAGACATACAGACATACAGACATACAGACATACAGACATACAGACATACAGACATACAGACATACAGACATACAGACATACAGACATACAGACATACAGACATACAGACATACAGACATACAGACATACAGACATACAGACATACAGACATACAGACATACAGACATACAGACATACAGACATACAGACATACAGACATACAGACATACAGACATACAGACATACAGACATACAGACATACAGACATACAGACATACAGACATACAGACATACAGACATACAGACATACAGACATACAGACATACAGACATACAGACATACAGACATACAGACATACAGACATACAGACATACAGACATACAGACATACAGACATACAGACATACAGACATACAGACATACAGACATACAGACATACAGACATACAGACATACAGACATACAGACATACAGACATACAGACATACAGACATACAGACATACAGACATACAGACATACAGACATACAGACATACAGACATACAGACATACAGACATACAGACATACAGACATACAGACATACAGACATACAGACATACAGACATACAGACATACAGACATACAGACATACAGACATACAGACATACAGACAGACAGACAGACAGACAGACAGACATACAGACATACAGACATACAGACATACAGACATACAGACATACAGACATACAGACAGACAGACAGACAGACAGACAGACAGACAGACAGACAGACAGACAGACAGACAGACATACAGACATACAGACATACAGACATACAGACATACAGACATACAGACATACAGACATACAGACATACAGACATACAGACATACAGACATACAGACATACAGACATACAGACATACAGACATACAGACATACAGACATACAGACATACGGACATACGGACATACGGACATACGGACATACGGACATACGGACATACGGACATACGGACATACGGACATACGGACATACGGACATACAGACATACAGACATACAGACATACAGACATACAGACATACGGACATACGGACATACGGACATACGGACATACGGACATACGGACATACAGACATACAGACATACAGACATACAGACATACAGACATACGGACATACGGACATACAGACATACGGACATACGGACATACGGACATACGGACATACGGACATACGGACATACGGACATACGGACATACGGACATACGGACATACAGACATACAGACATACAGACATACAGACATACAGACATACGGACATACGGACATACAGACATACAGACATACAGACATACAGACATACAGACATACAGACATACAGACATACAGACATACAGACATACAGACAGACAGACAGACAGACAGACAGACAGACAGATATACATACATACAGACATACAGACATACAGACATACAGACATACAGACATACAGACATACAGACATACAGACGTACAGACGTACAGACGTACAGACGTACAGACGTACAGACGTACAGACGTACAGACGTACAGACGTACAGACGTACAGACGTACAGACGTACAGACGTACAGACGTACAGACGTACAGACGTACAGACGTACAGACGTACAGACGTACAGACGTACAGACATACAGACATACAGACATACAGACATACAGACATACAGACATACAGACATACAGACATACAGACATACAGACATACAGACATACAGACATACAGACATACAGACATACAGACATACAGACATACAGACAGACAGACAGACAGACAGACAGACAGACAGACAGACAGACAGACAGATATACATACATACAGACATACAGACATACAGACATACAGACATACAGACATACAGACATACAGACATACAGACATACAGACATACAGACATACAGACATACAGACATACAGACATACAGACATACAGACATACAGACATACAGACATACAGACATACAGACATACAGACATACAGACATACAGACATACAGACATACAGACATACAGACATACAGACATACAGACATACAGACATACAGACATACAGACATACAGACATACAGACATACAGACATACAGACATACAGACATACAGACATACAGACATACAGACATACAGACATACAGACATACAGACATACAGACATACAGACATACAGACATACAGACATACAGACATACAGACATACAGACATACAGACATACAGACATACAGACATACAGACATACAGACATACAGACATACAGACATACAGACATACAGACATACAGACATACAGACATACAGACATACAGACATACAGACATACAGACATACAGACATACAGACATACAGACATACAGACATACAGACATACAGACATACAGACATACAGACATACAGACATACAGACATACAGACATACAGACATACAGACATACAGACATACAGACATACAGACATACAGACATACAGACATACAGACATACAGACATACAGACATACAGACAGACAGACAGACAGACAGACAGACATACAGACATACAGACATACAGACATACAGACATACAGACATACAGACATACAGACATACAGACAGACAGACAGACAGACAGACAGACAGACAGACAGACAGACAGACAGACAGACAGACAGACAGACAGACAGACATACAGACATACAGACATACAGACATACAGACATACAGACATACAGACATACAGACATACAGACATACAGACATACAGACATACAGACATACAGACATACAGACATACAGACATACAGACATACAGACATACAGACATACAGACATACAGACATACAGACATACAGACATACAGACATACGGACATACGGACATACGGACATACGGACATACGGACATACGGACATACGGACATACGGACATACGGACATACGGACATACGGACATACAGACATACAGACATACAGACATACAGACATACAGACATACGGACATACGGACATACGGACATACGGACATACGGACATACGGACATACAGACATACAGACATACAGACATACAGACATACAGACATACGGACATACGGACATACAGACATACGGACATACGGACATACGGACATACGGACATACGGACATACGGACATACGGACATACGGACATACGGACATACGGACATACAGACATACAGACATACAGACATACAGACATACAGACATACGGACATACGGACATACAGACATACAGACATACAGACATACAGACATACAGACATACAGACATACAGACATACAGACATACAGACATACAGACATACCGACATACCGACATACGGACATACGGACATACAGACATACAGACATACAGACATACAGACATACAGACATACAGACATACAGACATACAGACATACAGACATACAGACATACAGACATACAGACATACAGACATACAGACATACAGACATACAGACATACAGACATACAGACATACAGACATACAGACATACAGACATACAGACATACAGACATACAGACATACAGACATACAGACATACAGACATACAGACATACAGACATACAGACATACAGACATACAGACATACAGACATACAGACATACAGACATACAGACATACAGACATACAGACATACAGACATACAGACATACAGACATACAGACATACAGACATACAGACATACAGACATACAGACATACAGACATACAGACATACAGACATACAGACATACAGACATACAGACATACAGACATACAGACATACAGACATACAGACATACAGACATACAGACATACAGACATACAGACATACAGACATACAGACATACAGACATACAGACATACAGACATACAGACATACAGACATACAGACATACAGACATACAGACATACAGACATACAGACATACAGACATACAGACATACAGACATACAGACATACAGACGGACAGACGGACAGACGGACAGACGGACAGACGGACAGACGGACAGACGGACAGACATACAGACGGACAGACGGACAGACGGACAGACGGACAGACGTACAGACGTACAGACGTACAGACGTACAGACGTACAGACGTACAGACGTACAGACGTACAGACGTACAGACGTACAGACGTACAGACGTACAGACGTACAGACGTACAGACGTACAGACGTACAGACGTACAGACGTACAGACGTACAGACGTACAGACGTACAGACGTACAGACGTACAGACGTACAGACGTACAGACGTACAGACGTACAGACGTACAGACGTACAGACGTACAGACGTACAGACGTACAGACGTACAGACGTACAGACGTACAGACGTACAGACGTACAGACGTACAGACGTACAGACGTACAGACGTACAGACGTACAGACGTACAGACGTACAGACGTACAGACGTACAGACGTACAGACGTACAGACGTACAGACGTACAGACGTACAGACGTACAGACGTACAGACGTACAGACGTACAGACGTACAGACGTACAGACGTACAGACGTACAGACGTACAGACGTACAGACGTACAGACGTACAGACGTACAGACGTACAGACGTACAGACGTACAGACGTACAGACGTACAGACGTACAGACGTACAGACGTACAGACGTACAGACGTACAGACGTACAGACGTACAGACGTACAGACGTACAGACGTACAGACGTACAGACGTACAGACGTACAGACGTACAGACGTACAGACGTACAGACGTACAGACGTACAGACGTACAGACGTACAGACGTACAGACGTACAGACGTACAGACGTACAGACGTACAGACGTACAGACGTACAGACGTACAGACGTACAGACGTACAGACGTACAGACGTACAGACGTACAGACGTACAGACGTACAGACGTACAGACGTACAGACGTACAGACGTACAGACGTACAGACGTACAGACGTACAGACGTACAGACGTACAGACGTACAGACGTACAGACGTACAGACGTACAGACGTACAGACGTACAGACGTACAGACGTACAGACGTACAGACGTACAGACGTACAGACGTACAGACGTACAGACGTACAGACGTACAGACGTACAGACGTACAGACGTACAGACGTACAGACGTACAGACGTACAGACGTACAGACGTACAGACGTACAGACGTACAGACGTACAGACGTACAGACGTACAGACGTACAGACGTACAGACGTACAGACGTACAGACGTACAGACGTACAGACGTACAGACGTACAGACGTACAGACGTACAGACGTACAGACGTACAGACGTACAGACGTACAGACGTACAGACGTACAGACGTACAGACGTACAGACGTACAGACGTACAGACGTACAGACGTACAGACGTACAGACGTACAGACGTACAGACGTACAGACGTACAGACGTACAGACGTACAGACGTACAGACGTACAGACGTACAGACGTACAGACGTACAGACGTACAGACGTACAGACGTACAGACGTACAGACGTACAGACGTACAGACGTACAGACGTACAGACGTACAGACGTACAGACGTACAGACGTACAGACGTACAGACGTACAGACGTACAGACGTACAGACGTACAGACGTACAGACGTACAGACGTACAGACGTACAGACGTACAGACGTACAGACGTACAGACGTACAGACGTACAGACGTACAGACGTACAGACGTACAGACGTACAGACGTACAGACGTACAGACGTACAGACGTACAGACGTACAGACGTACAGACGTACAGACGTACAGACGTACAGACGTACAGACGTACAGACGTACAGACGTACAGACGTACAGACGTACAGACGTACAGACGTACAGACGTACAGACGTACAGACGTACAGACGTACAGACGTACAGACGTACAGACGTACAGACGTACAGACGTACAGACGTACAGACGTACAGACGTACAGACGTACAGACGTACAGACGTACAGACGTACAGACGTACAGACGTACAGACGTACAGACGTACAGACGTACAGACGTACAGACGTACAGACGTACAGACGTACAGACGTACAGACGTACAGACGTACAGACGTACAGACGTACAGACGTACAGACGTACAGACGTACAGACGTACAGACGTACAGACGTACAGACGTACAGACGTACAGACGTACAGACGTACAGACGTACAGACGTACAGACGTACAGACGTACAGACGTACAGACGTACAGACGTACAGACGTACAGACGTACAGACGTACAGACGTACAGACGTACAGACGTACAGACGTACAGACGTACAGACGTACAGACGTACAGACGTACAGACGTACAGACGTACAGACGTACAGACGTACAGACGTACAGACGTACAGACGTACAGACGTACAGACGTACAGACGTACAGACGTACAGACGTACAGACGTACAGACGTACAGACGTACAGACGTACAGACGTACAGACGTACAGACGTACAGACGTACAGACGTACAGACGTACAGACGTACAGACGTACAGACGTACAGACGTACAGACGTACAGACGTACAGACGTACAGACGTACAGACGTACAGACGTACAGACGTACAGACGTACAGACGTACAGACGTACAGACGTACAGACGTACAGACGTACAGACGTACAGACGTACAGACGTACAGACGTACAGACGTACAGACGTACAGACGTACAGACGTACAGACGTACAGACGTACAGACGTACAGACGTACAGACGTACAGACGTACAGACGTACAGACGTACAGACGTACAGACGTACAGACGTACAGACGTACAGACGTACAGACGTACAGACGTACAGACGTACAGACGTACAGACGTACAGACGTACAGACGTACAGACGTACAGACGTACAGACGTACAGACGTACAGACGTACAGACGTACAGACGTACAGACGTACAGACGTACAGACGTACAGACGTACAGACGTACAGACGTACAGACGTACAGACGTACAGACGTACAGACGTACAGACGTACAGACGTACAGACGTACAGACGTACAGACGTACAGACGTACAGACGTACAGACGTACAGACGTACAGACGTACAGACGTACAGACGTACAGACGTACAGACGTACAGACGTACAGACGTACAGACGTACAGACGTACAGACGTACAGACGTACAGACGTACAGACGTACAGACGTACAGACGTACAGACGTACAGACGTACAGACGTACAGACGTACAGACGTACAGACGTACAGACGTACAGACGTACAGACGTACAGACGTACAGACGTACAGACGTACAGACGTACAGACGTACAGACGTACAGACGTACAGACGTACAGACGTACAGACGTACAGACGTACAGACGTACAGACGTACAGACGTACAGACGTACAGACGTACAGACGTACAGACGTACAGACGTACAGACGTACAGACGTACAGACGTACAGACGTACAGACGTACAGACGTACAGACGTACAGACGTACAGACGTACAGACGTACAGACGTACAGACGTACAGACGTACAGACGTACAGACGTACAGACGTACAGACGTACAGACGTACAGACGTACAGACGTACAGACGTACAGACGTACAGACGTACAGACGTACAGACGTACAGACGTACAGACGTACAGACGTACAGACGTACAGACGTACAGACGTACAGACGTACAGACGTACAGACGTACAGACGTACAGACGTACAGACGTACAGACGTACAGACGTACAGACGTACAGACGTACAGACGTACAGACGTACAGACGTACAGACGTACAGACGTACAGACGTACAGACGTACAGACGTACAGACGTACAGACGTACAGACGTACAGACGTACAGACGTACAGACGTACAGACGTACAGACGTACAGACGTACAGACGTACAGACGTACAGACGTACAGACGTACAGACGTACAGACGTACAGACGTACAGACGTACAGACGTACAGACGTACAGACGTACAGACGTACAGACGTACAGACGTACAGACGTACAGACGTACAGACGTACAGACGTACAGACGTACAGACGTACAGACGTACAGACGTACAGACGTACAGACGTACAGACGTACAGACGTACAGACGTACAGACGTACAGACGTACAGACGTACAGACGTACAGACGTACAGACGTACAGACGTACAGACGTACAGACGTACAGACGTACAGACGTACAGACGTACAGACGTACAGACGTACAGACGTACAGACGTACAGACGTACAGACGTACAGACGTACAGACGTACAGACGTACAGACGTACAGACGTACAGACGTACAGACGTACAGACGTACAGACGTACAGACGTACAGACGTACAGACGTACAGACGTACAGACGTACAGACGTACAGACGTACAGACGTACAGACGTACAGACGTACAGACGTACAGACGTACAGACGTACAGACGTACAGACGTACAGACGTACAGACGTACAGACGTACAGACGTACAGACGTACAGACGTACAGACGTACAGACGTACAGACGTACAGACGTACAGACGTACAGACGTACAGACGTACAGACGTACAGACGTACAGACGTACAGACGTACAGACGTACAGACGTACAGACGTACAGACGTACAGACGTACAGACGTACAGACGTACAGACGTACAGACGTACAGACGTACAGACGTACAGACGTACAGACGTACAGACGTACAGACGTACAGACGTACAGACGTACAGACGTACAGACGTACAGACGTACAGACGTACAGACGTACAGACGTACAGACGTACAGACGTACAGACGTACAGACGTACAGACGTACAGACGTACAGACGTACAGACGTACAGACGTACAGACGTACAGACGTACAGACGTACAGACGTACAGACGTACAGACGTACAGACGTACAGACGTACAGACGTACAGACGTACAGACGTACAGACGTACAGACGTACAGACGTACAGACGTACAGACGTACAGACGTACAGACGTACAGACGTACAGACGTACAGACGTACAGACGTACAGACGTACAGACGTACAGACGTACAGACGTACAGACGTACAGACGTACAGACGTACAGACGTACAGACGTACAGACGTACAGACGTACAGACGTACAGACGTACAGACGTACAGACGTACAGACGTACAGACGTACAGACGTACAGACGTACAGACGTACAGACGTACAGACGTACAGACGTACAGACGTACAGACGTACAGACGTACAGACGTACAGACGTACAGACGTACAGACGTACAGACGTACAGACGTACAGACGTACAGACGTACAGACGTACAGACGTACAGACGTACAGACGTACAGACGTACAGACGTACAGACGTACAGACGTACAGACGTACAGACGTACAGACGTACAGACGTACAGACGTACAGACGTACAGACGTACAGACGTACAGACGTACAGACGTACAGACGTACAGACGTACAGACGTACAGACGTACAGACGTACAGACGTACAGACGTACAGACGTACAGACGTACAGACGTACAGACGTACAGACGTACAGACGTACAGACGTACAGACGTACAGACGTACAGACGTACAGACGTACAGACGTACAGACGTACAGACGTACAGACGTACAGACGTACAGACGTACAGACGTACAGACGTACAGACGTACAGACGTACAGACGTACAGACGTACAGACGTACAGACGTACAGACGTACAGACGTACAGACGTACAGACGTACAGACGTACAGACGTACAGACGTACAGACGTACAGACGTACAGACGTACAGACGTACAGACGTACAGACGTACAGACGTACAGACGTACAGACGTACAGACGTACAGACGTACAGACGTACAGACGTACAGACGTACAGACGTACAGACGTACAGACGTACAGACGTACAGACGTACAGACGTACAGACGTACAGACGTACAGACGTACAGACGTACAGACGTACAGACGTACAGACGTACAGACGTACAGACGTACAGACGTACAGACGTACAGACGTACAGACGTACAGACGTACAGACGTACAGACGTACAGACGTACAGACGTACAGACGTACAGACGTACAGACGTACAGACGTACAGACGTACAGACGTACAGACGTACAGACGTACAGACGTACAGACGTACAGACGTACAGACGTACAGACGTACAGACGTACAGACGTACAGACGTACAGACGTACAGACGTACAGACGTACAGACGTACAGACGTACAGACGTACAGACGTACAGACGTACAGACGTACAGACGTACAGACGTACAGACGTACAGACGTACAGACGTACAGACGTACAGACGTACAGACGTACAGACGTACAGACGTACAGACGTACAGACGTACAGACGTACAGACGTACAGACGTACAGACGTACAGACGTACAGACGTACAGACGTACAGACGTACAGACGTACAGACGTACAGACGTACAGACGTACAGACGTACAGACGTACAGACGTACAGACGTACAGACGTACAGACGTACAGACGTACAGACGTACAGACGTACAGACGTACAGACGTACAGACGTACAGACGTACAGACGTACAGACGTACAGACGTACAGACGTACAGACGTACAGACGTACAGACGTACAGACGTACAGACGTACAGACGTACAGACGTACAGACGTACAGACGTACAGACGTACAGACGTACAGACGTACAGACGTACAGACGTACAGACGTACAGACGTACAGACGTACAGACGTACAGACGTACAGACGTACAGACGTACAGACGTACAGACGTACAGACGTACAGACGTACAGACGTACAGACGTACAGACGTACAGACGTACAGACGTACAGACGTACAGACGTACAGACGTACAGACGTACAGACGTACAGACGTACAGACGTACAGACGTACAGACGTACAGACGTACAGACGTACAGACGTACAGACGTACAGACGTACAGACGTACAGACGTACAGACGTACAGACGTACAGACGTACAGACGTACAGACGTACAGACGTACAGACGTACAGACGTACAGACGTACAGACGTACAGACGTACAGACGTACAGACGTACAGACGTACAGACGTACAGACGTACAGACGTACAGACGTACAGACGTACAGACGTACAGACGTACAGACGTACAGACGTACAGACGTACAGACGTACAGACGTACAGACGTACAGACGTACAGACGTACAGACGTACAGACGTACAGACGTACAGACGTACAGACGTACAGACGTACAGACGTACAGACGTACAGACGTACAGACGTACAGACGTACAGACGTACAGACGTACAGACGTACAGACGTACAGACGTACAGACGTACAGACGTACAGACGTACAGACGTACAGACGTACAGACGTACAGACGTACAGACGTACAGACGTACAGACGTACAGACGTACAGACGTACAGACGTACAGACGTACAGACGTACAGACGTACAGACGTACAGACGTACAGACGTACAGACGTACAGACGTACAGACGTACAGACGTACAGACGTACAGACGTACAGACGTACAGACGTACAGACGTACAGACGTACAGACGTACAGACGTACAGACGTACAGACGTACAGACGTACAGACGTACAGACGTACAGACGTACAGACGTACAGACGTACAGACGTACAGACGTACAGACGTACAGACGTACAGACGTACAGACGTACAGACGTACAGACGTACAGACGTACAGACGTACAGACGTACAGACGTACAGACGTACAGACGTACAGACGTACAGACGTACAGACGTACAGACGTACAGACGTACAGACGTACAGACGTACAGACGTACAGACGTACAGACGTACAGACGTACAGACGTACAGACGTACAGACGTACAGACGTACAGACGTACAGACGTACAGACGTACAGACGTACAGACGTACAGACGTACAGACGTACAGACGTACAGACGTACAGACGTACAGACGTACAGACGTACAGACGTACAGACGTACAGACGTACAGACGTACAGACGTACAGACGTACAGACGTACAGACGTACAGACGTACAGACGTACAGACGTACAGACGTACAGACGTACAGACGTACAGACGTACAGACGTACAGACGTACAGACGTACAGACGTACAGACGTACAGACGTACAGACGTACAGACGTACAGACGTACAGACGTACAGACGTACAGACGTACAGACGTACAGACGTACAGACGTACAGACGTACAGACGTACAGACGTACAGACGTACAGACGTACAGACGTACAGACGTACAGACGTACAGACGTACAGACGTACAGACGTACAGACGTACAGACGTACAGACGTACAGACGTACAGACGTACAGACGTACAGACGTACAGACGTACAGACGTACAGACGTACAGACGTACAGACGTACAGACGTACAGACGTACAGACGTACAGACGTACAGACGTACAGACGTACAGACGTACAGACGTACAGACGTACAGACGTACAGACGTACAGACGTACAGACGTACAGACGTACAGACGTACAGACGTACAGACGTACAGACGTACAGACGTACAGACGTACAGACGTACAGACGTACAGACGTACAGACGTACAGACGTACAGACGTACAGACGTACAGACGTACAGACGTACAGACGTACAGACGTACAGACGTACAGACGTACAGACGTACAGACGTACAGACGTACAGACGTACAGACGTACAGACGTACAGACGTACAGACGTACAGACGTACAGACGTACAGACGTACAGACGTACAGACGTACAGACGTACAGACGTACAGACGTACAGACGTACAGACGTACAGACGTACAGACGTACAGACGTACAGACGTACAGACGTACAGACGTACAGACGTACAGACGTACAGACGTACAGACGTACAGACGTACAGACGTACAGACGTACAGACGTACAGACGTACAGACGTACAGACGTACAGACGTACAGACGTACAGACGTACAGACGTACAGACGTACAGACGTACAGACGTACAGACGTACAGACGTACAGACGTACAGACGTACAGACGTACAGACGTACAGACGTACAGACGTACAGACGTACAGACGTACAGACGTACAGACGTACAGACGTACAGACGTACAGACGTACAGACGTACAGACGTACAGACGTACAGACGTACAGACGTACAGACGTACAGACGTACAGACGTACAGACGTACAGACGTACAGACGTACAGACGTACAGACGTACAGACGTACAGACGTACAGACGTACAGACGTACAGACGTACAGACGTACAGACGTACAGACGTACAGACGTACAGACGTACAGACGTACAGACGTACAGACGTACAGACGTACAGACGTACAGACGTACAGACGTACAGACGTACAGACGTACAGACGTACAGACGTACAGACGTACAGACGTACAGACGTACAGACGTACAGACGTACAGACGTACAGACGTACAGACGTACAGACGTACAGACGTACAGACGTACAGACGTACAGACGTACAGACGTACAGACGTACAGACGTACAGACGTACAGACGTACAGACGTACAGACGTACAGACGTACAGACGTACAGACGTACAGACGTACAGACGTACAGACGTACAGACGTACAGACGTACAGACGTACAGACGTACAGACGTACAGACGTACAGACGTACAGACGTACAGACGTACAGACGTACAGACGTACAGACGTACAGACGTACAGACGTACAGACGTACAGACGTACAGACGTACAGACGTACAGACGTACAGACGTACAGACGTACAGACGTACAGACGTACAGACGTACAGACGTACAGACGTACAGACGTACAGACGTACAGACGTACAGACGTACAGACGTACAGACGTACAGACGTACAGACGTACAGACGTACAGACGTACAGACGTACAGACGTACAGACGTACAGACGTACAGACGTACAGACGTACAGACGTACAGACGTACAGACGTACAGACGTACAGACGTACAGACGTACAGACGTACAGACGTACAGACGTACAGACGTACAGACGTACAGACGTACAGACGTACAGACGTACAGACGTACAGACGTACAGACGTACAGACGTACAGACGTACAGACGTACAGACGTACAGACGTACAGACGTACAGACGTACAGACGTACAGACGTACAGACGTACAGACGTACAGACGTACAGACGTACAGACGTACAGACGTACAGACGTACAGACGTACAGACGTACAGACGTACAGACGTACAGACGTACAGACGTACAGACGTACAGACGTACAGACGTACAGACGTACAGACGTACAGACGTACAGACGTACAGACGTACAGACGTACAGACGTACAGACGTACAGACGTACAGACGTACAGACGTACAGACGTACAGACGTACAGACGTACAGACGTACAGACGTACAGACGTACAGACGTACAGACGTACAGACGTACAGACGTACAGACGTACAGACGTACAGACGTACAGACGTACAGACGTACAGACGTACAGACGTACAGACGTACAGACGTACAGACGTACAGACGTACAGACGTACAGACGTACAGACGTACAGACGTACAGACGTACAGACGTACAGACGTACAGACGTACAGACGTACAGACGTACAGACGTACAGACGTACAGACGTACAGACGTACAGACGTACAGACGTACAGACGTACAGACGTACAGACGTACAGACGTACAGACGTACAGACGTACAGACGTACAGACGTACAGACGTACGTACAGACGTACAGACGTACAGACGTACAGACGTACAGACGTACAGACGTACAGACGTACAGACGTACAGACGTACAGACGTACAGACGTACAGACGTACAGACGTACAGACGTACAGACGTACAGACGTACAGACGTACAGACGTACAGACGTACAGACGTACAGACGTACAGACGTACAGACGTACAGACGTACAGACGTACAGACGTACAGACGTACAGACGTACAGACGTACAGACGTACAGACGTACAGACGTACAGACGTACAGACGTACAGACGTACAGACGTACAGACGTACAGACGTACAGACGTACAGACGTACAGACGTACAGACGTACAGACGTACAGACGTACAGACGTACAGACGTACAGACGTACAGACGTACAGACGTACAGACGTACAGACGTACAGACGTACAGACGTACAGACGTACAGACGTACAGACGTACAGACGTACAGACGTACAGACGTACAGACGTACAGACGTACAGACGTACAGACGTACAGACGTACAGACGTACAGACGTACAGACGTACAGACGTACAGACGTACAGACGTACAGACGTACAGACGTACAGACGTACAGACGTACAGACGTACAGACGTACAGACGTACAGACGTACAGACGTACAGACGTACAGACGTACAGACGTACAGACGTACAGACGTACAGACGTACAGACGTACAGACGTACAGACGTACAGACGTACAGACGTACAGACGTACAGACGTACAGACGTACAGACGTACAGACGTACAGACGTACAGACGTACAGACGTACAGACGTACAGACGTACAGACGTACAGACGTACAGACGTACAGACGTACAGACGTACAGACGTACAGACGTACAGACGTACAGACGTACAGACGTACAGACGTACAGACGTACAGACGTACAGACGTACAGACGTACAGACGTACAGACGTACAGACGTACAGACGTACAGACGTACAGACGTACAGACGTACAGACGTACAGACGTACAGACGTACAGACGTACAGACGTACAGACGTACAGACGTACAGACGTACAGACGTACAGACGTAGACAGACGTACAGACGTACAGACGTACAGACGTACAGACGTACAGACGTACAGACGACGTACAGACGTACAGACGTACAGACGTACAGACGTACAGACGTACAGACGTACAGACGTACAGACGTACAGACGTACAGACGTACAGACGTACAGACGTACAGACGTACAGACGTACAGACGTACAGACGTACAGACGTACAGACGTACAGACGTACAGACGTACAGACGTACAGACGTACAGACGTACGTACAGACGTACAGACGTACAGACGTACAGACGTACAGACGTACAGACGTACAGACGTACAGACGTACAGACGTACAGACGTACAGACGTACAGACGTACAGACGTACAGACGTACAGACGTACAGACGTACAGACGTACAGACGTACAGACGTACAGACGTACAGACGTACAGACGTACAGACGTACAGACGTACAGACGTACAGACGTACAGACGTACAGACGTACAGACGTACAGACGTACAGACGTACAGACGTACAGACGTACAGACGTACAGACGTACAGACGTACAGACGTACAGACGTACAGACGTACAGACGTACAGACGTACAGACGTACAGACGTACAGACGTACAGACGTACAGACGTACAGACGTACAGACGTACAGACGTACAGACGTACAGACGTACAGACGTACAGACGTACAGACGTACAGACGTACAGACGTACAGACGTAACAGACGTACAGACGTACAGACGTACAGACGTACAGACGTACAGACGTACAGACGTACAGACGTACAGACGTACAGACGTACAGACGTACAGACGTACAGACGTACAGACGTACAGACGTACAGACGTACAGACGTACAGACGTACAGACGTACAGACGTACAGACGTACAGACGTACAGACGTACAGACGTACAGACGTACAGACGTACAGACGTACAGACGTACAGACGTACAGACGTACAGACGTACAGACGTACAGACGTACAGACGTACAGACGTACAGACGTACAGACGTACAGACGTACAGACGTACAGACGTACAGACGTACAGACGTACAGACGTACAGACGTACAGACGTACAGACGTACAGACGTACAGACGTACAGACGTACAGACGTACAGACGTACAGACGTACAGACGTACAGACGTACAGACGTACAGACGTACAGACGTACAGACGTACAGACGTACAGACGTACAGACGTACAGACGTACAGACGTACAGACGTACAGACGTACAGACGTACAGACGTACAGACGTACAGACGTACAGACGTACAGACGTACAGACGTACAGACGTACAGACGTACAGACGTACAGGACGTACAGACGTACAGACGTACAGACGTACAGACGTACAGACGTACAGACGTACAGACGTACAGACGTACAGACGTACAGACGTACAGACGTACAGACGTACAGACGTACAGACGTACAGACGTACAGACGTACAGACGTACAGACGTACAGACGTACAGACGTACAGACGTACAGACGTACAGACGTACAGACGTACAGACGTACAGACGTACAGACGTACAGACGTACAGACGTACAGACGTACAGACGTACAGACGTACAGACGTACAGACGTACAGACGTACAGACGTACAGACGTACAGACGTACGTACAGACGTACAGACGTACAGACGTACAGACGTACAGACGTACAGACGTACAGACGTACAGACGTACAGACGTACAGACGTACAGACGTACAGACGTACAGACGTACAGACGTACAGACGTACAGACGTACAGACGTACAGACGTACAGACGTACAGACGTACAGACGTACAGACGTACAGACGTACAGACGTACAGACGTACAGACGTACAGACGTACAGACGTACAGACGTACAGACGTACAGACGTACAGACGTACAGACGTACAGACGTACAGACGTACAGACGTACAGACGTACAGACGTACAGACGTACAGACGTACAGACGTACAGACGTACAGACGTACAGACGTACAGACGTACAGACGTACAGACGTACAGACGTACAGACGTACAGACGTACAGACGTACAGACGTACAGACGTACAGACGTACAGACGTACAGACGTACAGACGTACAGACGTACAGACGTACAGACGTACAGACGTACAGACGTACAGACGTACAGACGTACAGACGTACAGACGTACAGACGTACAGACGTACAGACGTACAGACGTACAGACGTACAGACGTACAGACGTACAGACGTACAGACAGACGTACAGACGTACAGACGTACAGACGTACAGACGTACAGACGTACAGACGTACAGACGTACAGACGTACAGACGTACAGACGTACAGACGTACAGACGTACAGACGTACAGACGTACAGACGTACAGACGTACAGACGTACAGACGTACAGACGTACAGACGTACAGACGTACAGACGTACAGACGTACAGACGTACAGGACGTACAGACGTACAGACGTACAGACGTACAGACGTACAGACGTACAGACGTACAGACGTACAGACGTACAGACGTACAGACGTACAGACGTACAGACGTACAGACGTACAGACGTACAGACGTACAGACGTACAGACGTACAGACGTACAGACGTACAGACGTACAGACGTACAGACGTACAGACGTACAGACGTACAGACGTACAGACGTACAGACGTACAGACGTACAGACGTACAGACGTACAGACGTACAGACGTACAGACGTACAGACGTACAGACGTACAGACGTACAGACGTACAGACGTACAGACGTACAGACGTACAGACGTACAGACGTACAGACGTACAGACGTACAGACGTACAGACGTACAGACGTACAGACGTACAGACGTACAGACGTACAGACGTACAGACGTACAGACGTACAGACGTACAGACGTACAGACGTACAGACGTACAGACGTACAGACGTACAGACGTACAGACGTACAGACGTACAGACGTACAGACGTACAGACGTACAGACGTACAGACGTACAGACGTACAGACGTACAGACGTACAGACGTACAGACGTACAGACGTACAGACGTACAGACGTACAGACGTACAGACGTACAGACGTACAGACGTACAGACGTACAGACGTACAGACGTACAGACGTACAGACGTACAGACGTACAGACGTACAGACGTACAGACGTACAGACGTACAGACGTACAGACGTACAGACGTACAGACGTACAGACGTACAGACGTACAGACGTACAGACGTACAGACGTACAGACGTACAGACGTACAGACGTACAGACGTACAGACGTACAGACGTACAGACGTACAGACGTACAGACGTACAGACGTACAGACGTACAGACGTACAGACGTACAGACGTACAGACGTACAGACGTACAGACGTACAGACGTACAGACGTACAGACGTACAGACGTACAGACGTACAGACGTACAGACGTACAGACGTACAGACGTACAGACGTACAGACGTACAGACGTACAGACGCGTACAGACGTACAGACGTACAGACGTACAGACGTACAGACGTACAGACGTACAGACGTACAGACGTACAGACGTACAGACGTACAGACGTACAGACGTACAGACGTACAGACGTACAGACGTACAGACGTACAGACGTACAGACGTACAGACGTACAGACGTACAGACGTACAGACGTACAGACGTACAGACGTACAGACGTACAGACGTACAGACGTACAGACGTACAGACGTACAGACGTACAGACGTACAGACGTACAGACGTACAGACGTACAGACGTACAGACGTACAGACGTACAGACGTACAGACGTACAGACGTACAGACGTACAGACGTACAGACGTACAGACGTACAGACGTACAGACGTACAGACGTACAGACGTACAGACGTACAGACGTACAGACGTACAGACGTACAGACGTACAGACGTACAGACGTACAGACGTACAGACGTACAGACGTACAGACGTACAGACGTACAGACGTACAGACGTACAGACGTACAGACGTACAGACGTACAGACGTACAGACGTACAGACGTACAGACGTACAGACGTACAGACGTACAGACGTACAGACGTACAGACGTACAGACGTACAGACGTACAGACGTACAGACGTACAGACGTACAGACGTACAGACGTACAGACGTACAGACGTACAGACGTACAGACGTACAGACGTACAGACGTACAGACGTACAGACGTACAGACGTACAGACGTACAGACGTACAGACGTACAGACGTACAGACGTACAGACGTACAGACGTACAGACGTACAGACGTACAGACGTACAGACGTACAGACGTACAGACGTACAGACGTACAGACGTACAGACGTACAGACGTACAGACGTACAGACGTACAGACGTACAGACGTACAGACGTACAGACGTACAGACGTACAGACGTACAGACGTACAGACGTACAGACGTACAGACGTACAGACGTACAGACGTACAGACGTACAGACGTACAGACGTACAGACGTACAGACGTACAGACGTACAGACGTACAGACGTACAGACGTACAGACGTACAGACGTACAGACGTACAGACGTACAGACGTACAGACGTACAGACGTACAGACGTACAGACGTACAGACGTACAGACGTACAGACGTACAGACGTACAGACGTACAGACGTACAGACGTACAGACGTACAGACGTACAGACGTACAGACGTACAGACGTACAGACGTACAGACGTACAGACGTACAGACGTACAGACGTACAGACGTACAGACGTACAGACGTACAGACGTACAGACGTACAGACGTACAGACGTACAGACGTACAGACGTACAGACGTACAGACGTACAGACGTACAGACGTACAGACGTACAGACGTACAGACGTACAGACGTAGACGTACAGACGTACAGACGTACAGACGTACAGACGTACAGACGTACAGACGTACAGACGTACAGACGTACAGACGTACAGACGTACAGACGTACAGACGTACAGACGTACAGACGTACAGACGTACAGACGTACAGACGTACAGACGTACAGACGTACAGACGTACAGACGTACAGACGTACAGACGTACAGACGTACAGACGTACAGACGTACAGACGTACAGACGTACAGACGTACAGACGTACAGACGTACAGACGTACAGACGTACAGACGTACAGACGTACAGACGTACAGACGTACAGACGTACAGACGTACAGACGTACAGACGACAGACGTACAGACGTACAGACGTACAGACGTACAGACGTACAGACGTACAGACGTACAGACGTACAGACGTACAGACGTACAGACGTACAGACGTACAGACGTACAGACGTACAGACGTACAGACGTACAGACGTACAGACGTACAGACGTACAGACGTACAGACGTACAGACGTACAGACGTACAGACGTACAGACGTACAGACGTACAGACGTACAGACGTACAGACGTACAGACGTACAGA
>CATOUR010000887.1:0-24805 GCA_951848785.1 Callosobruchus maculatus | reverse complement strand
TCCCAGTCCCCTTTTTCCAGAATGCGTACCTGGTAGCCAGAAAGCGTCAGCATTTTTTCAAACAGACGGCCCATCTGACCGCCGCCGCCGACGATAACCACCGGGCGCAGCGAAGGACAGAGGGTTTTGAAGCCTTTATCGTTTTCGCTGGAATAGGACTCGCGCATAACGCGACGCAGGACATCCTCAATCAAATCCGGAGAAACGCCCAGCGCCTGCGCCTCTTTGCGACGGGAGGCGAGCATGGAGGCCTCGCGCTCCGGGACGTAAATCGGCAGGCCGTATTTGCTTTTAACCTCGCCGACCTCAGCTACCAGCGCCATGCGGCGTGCCAGAAGATCCAGCAGCGCCTTATCCACTTCATCTATTTGATCGCGTAATGCGGTCAATTCAGCAACCATAACTACCCTCTTAAGCCAGACGCGTCGCCAGCTGGCCGTTCAAATCTTTGTGGATCTCACGCAGCAGCGCATCGGTGGTTTCCCAGCTGATGCAGGCATCCGTTACGGAGACGCCGGGCTTCATCGCGCTGCGCGGCTGTTCCGATGACTGATTACCTTCATGAATGTTACTCTCAATCATCAAACCGATAATTGAACGGTTGCCATCTTTAATCTGGGCAATCACAGATTCTGCAACCGCAGGCTGGCGACGGTAATCTTTATTGGAATTGCCATGACTGCAATCTACCATCAGCGCCGGGCGCAGTCCCGCCTGTTCCATCTCTTTTTCACACTGCGCAACATCCGCCGGGCTGTAGTTTGGCGCTTTACCGCCGCGCAGGATCACATGTCCGTCCGGGTTACCCTGGGTTTGCAGCAGGCAAACCTGGCCCGCCTGGTTAATACCGACAAAACGGTGCGGCATGGCGGCCGCACGCATGGCGTTAATCGCCGTAGCGAGGCTACCGTCGGTGCCGTTTTTAAAACCAACCGGCATAGACAGGCCAGAGGCCATCTCGCGGTGGGTTTGTGATTCGGTTGTACGTGCACCAATCGCAGACCAGCTGAACAGGTCGCCGAGGTACTGCGGGCTGTTCGGATCCAGCGCTTCGGTTGCCAGCGGCAACCCCATGCTCACCAGCTCCACCAGCAGGCGACGCGCAATCTTCAGCCCTGCCTCCACGTCAAACGAGCCATCCATGTGCGGATCGTTAATCAGCCCTTTCCAGCCAACCGTGGTGCGTGGCTTTTCAAATAGACGCGCATCACCAGATAGAGGCTATCGCTGACCTCCTCCGCTAATGCTTTAAATCGACGTGCGTACTCAATGGCGGTTTCAGGATCGTGAATCGAGCAAGGGCCGCATACCACCAGCAGGCGCGGATCGCGACCCGCGATGATGTCAGAGATGGTCTGGCGCGAGTGCTCAATCTGCGCCTCCTGCGCAACGCTCAGCGGGAATTCTGCTTTCAGCTGATCCGGAGTAATTAAAACCTGTTCGTCAGTGATATGTACGTTGTTCAGCGCGTCTTTTTGCATGATTGCGATCCTGTAAAACTCGTTTGCGATAGTGGATGTCCTCAATGAGGTGGAACAACGATACCATAACAAGTAAAGATTTCAATCCAAAATACGTACACTTTACTTTACACAAAGCAAATAATTGCGAAAAAAATGCGCACAATCGTAAATATAAAATTACACACCTGAAGAGTTAAGCCAGGCTATGCTCAAAAAAAGGAGACACACTATGCGTCCATTTGCTCTTGTGCTGCTGCTGATTTTATCGGGTTGTCAGATCGATCCTTATACCTTCCAGCCCCACTGGACCAGCCCGGACTGGTTCAGCGCAGGTAAAGAAGACGCCATGAACGGCGTTCCGGTTAAAGATAACCAGACGCTGGCCGATAGTTTTAACGACCCGCAGGTGGATCGGGCTGAATATCTCCGAGGCTACGCCGACGGACGGAAAAAAATATGTGAAGAAGGCTTTATTCACGCATGGGGATTAGCGGGAAAATCATTCCCTGCCAGCTGTGCCAACACGGAGAATGCTGCCAGGCTGCACGATTCATGGCAAACGGGAATGGATAAAAGCATAAGTTCCACCAGGCTTAATTGAGCCTATCTCAATTCTCCGGAATATAAGCACGCATGAGATTTAGCTTAGGTCAACCCGGGGATATTTCTGACATAATGACGACTTTGACAAAAAATGGTATTCTGCCTGCAACTCTTAAGGACATCTATTTCCGGAGCAGTTTGGCGGACTCTGATGAGAAATGCATTCTTGATCGCTTTGCTCCGACTGACGCTGGCGCTAATGCTGCTCCTTATGGTGGGCCTGTCGCCGCTGGCACGTTTACGGAAACGGACAAATCGGTACGTTCGATTGTTTCAGGTATTGTGAGCTATACCCGATGGCCCGCGCTGTCCGGCCAGCCTAAACTCTGCATTTATGCCTCTTCTCACTATACCCATGCGCTCAGCAGTGAAGATGAGCAAAACCCGTTGCCCTATGTCCCTGTCATTGTGCACAGTGACCGGGAAGCACTCACCGCAACGTGTGATGCCCTTTATTTCGGGACTGAATCCCCAGCTAAGCAGCTGGAATTAATAAGCGAATACCAGGCAGGGCGTTACTCTTAATGTCAGAGCAAAATCCTGAATGCGTTATTGGTAGCGCATTTTGTCTGATTATAGAGCACAACCAGGTCAGGTTTTCCGTCAATCTGGATGCCCTAACGCGCAGTGGTGTCAGAGTCAATCCGGATGTATTAATGCTCGCACGGAATAAGAAGCATGAATAAGGATGTCACATCAATACCGCGTCCAACGTTTAAAAGAACGTTGCGGCGAATCAGCATGATAAGCGTCATTATAACAATGACGTTTATATGGTTGCTGCTGTGTTTCGCTTCCGTGGTGACATTAAAGCAATACGCGCAAAAAAACCTTGAATTAACCGGTGCCACCATGAGCCACAGCCTTGAAGCCTCTCTGGTTTTCAATGATGCCGTGGCGGCAAATGAAACGCTGGCCGCCCTCGGTAAACAGGGACAATTTTCCGTGGCGGAAGTGCTTAATGCGCATCAGAAACGGTTTGCCTGGTGGGCATGGAACCCGGCGAATAATACCGACACGCTGGGTACGCTGGTCAGCCGCTGGTTGTTCCCTGTTCCGATCGCACAGCCCATCATGCACAACGGCATTAAGATTGGCGAAATTCGCCTGACCGCACGAGACAGCCTGATCGGCCACTTTATCTGGCTGTCATTTGCGGTCCTCACCGGCTGCATTCTGTTTGCCTCTGCCGTCGCATTGACCATCACCCGTTCGCTGCATCACGGTATGGTCACTGAAATGCAAAACATTACAGACGTTGTTCATGACGTACGCACCAACCGCAACTTCTCCCGCCGCGTAACGGAAGGCCGCATAGAAGAATTCCACCAGTTTGGTGAAGACTTCAACAGCCTGCTGGATGAAATGGAGGAGTGGCAGCTTAAGCTACAGGCGAAAAACGCTCAGCTGTTGCGTACCGCCATGCACGACCCGCTCACCGGGCTCGCAAACCGCGCCGCGTTTCGCAACAATATTGCGGCATTAATGAACGACGCCTCTGCAAAAACCAATTCTGCCCTGCTCTTTCTGGACGGCGATAATTTCAAGTTTATCAACGATACCTGGGGCCATGCCGCGGGTGACTGCGTGCTGATCGAAGCCGCTAAAAGGATGGTCGAGTTTGGCGAAAAACGTCATCAGTCTTACCGTCTTGGCGGCGACGAGTTTGCCATGATCCTGTACGGCGTCCATTCAGAGCGTGAGGTCCAGAGCATTTGTGCTGCGCTGTCGCGGCAATTCATTCGTCCGTTCGATCTGCATAACGGACATACGGCATCGATGTCACTCAGCATTGGCTTTGCTCTGGCGTGGGAAAATGCCTCCGTCGAGGCATTACTGGAGCAAGCCGACCGCAATATGTACCTGGTTAAAAACCAGCGTTCGAAAACAATATCCTGAAAGGAAGACGATATGTTAAAGCGATACTTTGCGCCGTTGTTACTGGCATCTCTGGCTATGTCCGGGTGCCAGACGCCGGACGGCAAATTCACACCAGAGCAAATCGCGGCAATGAAGTCCTACGGCTTTAACGAACTGAACGGCGACTGGTCCCTGGGCCTGTCGGATAAGATCCTGTTTGATAAAAAACGATGCCAGGCTGCGCCCCGAAAGTGAAACGCAAATCAGGACCATGGCTTCGCGCCTGGCGGCAACCGGTCTGAACCACGCCCGGATGGACGGCCATACCGATAATTATGGCGAAGACAGCTACAATGAAGCGCTTTCGTTGAAACGCGCTAATGTCGTGGCGGATGCCTGGGCGAAGGGGGCGAATATCCCGCGCGGCAACCTCACCACGCGGGGTTTAGGTAAAAAATACCCTGTAAGCAGCAACAGCACTGCGCAAGGGCGCGCTGAAAATCGCCGTGTGGCGGTGGTCATCAGCACGCCATAACGTTATTTAACGGATGTCCCGGCGAGCGACACGCCTGAAGCCGCTCGCCAGCGCAGCCAGTCAATCACAATGAACAGCGCCAGGCTGACGCCCATTACCGGCAGCGCCAGCCCCAGCAAGACGCCCGTAACGAGCGTCACCCCTCTTCCCCACAGCGGCAATGCCAGCCAGCTCTTATACAGCGTTTGCACCGGATCCGCGCTGGATTTGGCGGGACGACGCATCCACCACATCCGATAACCCCAGATAATCAGCACGCACAGCGCAATACCGAACGCTATCAGTAGCAGCTGATTGGCCAGGCCAAACAGGATCCCCATATGGAAATCCACGCCCCAGCGGGTGAGTTTGGCCATCAGCGGGAAATCCACGAAGCGCGTGCTGTCCAGCACCTTCAGAGAGTGCGGATCTACGGCAACGGCATCAACCTGCGTCGGCCAGCCGCGATCGATTTCCGTTACCGTCCAGGCCCGATCGGCCATTCCTGGCGGACGGATTTCCAGCTTGTTTGCGTCAATCCCGGCCTGGCGGGCAGCCTGCAATACGCCGTCGAACAGCGACGGCTCAACGGGCGTTTCAGGCATCGTCATGCCACCGTGATGCCCATGATGCTCAGCGTGTTCATCCATCGTTTCCGGCGCGCCTGAAAGCTGGGTATTAACCTGCGGAGTCAGCCAGTTCATTTCTGCGCGCAGCTTATCGACGTTGCCTCCGGCCCACTGTGACCAGGTTAACCCGGTGGCAGAGAACAGCAGCATCCCCCCCAACAGCGTCCAGCCCAGGATCACATGCAGGCGACGACGATTCTGGAAGCGATTGTTAATGCGCCGCTTCGGTCGGGTGAAGAACCACAGCGCGATGCCGCCAAGAGCTGCCACCCACATCCAGGAGGCGGCTAGCTCGCTATAGAGTCGCCCTGGGTTGCCCAGCATCAGCGAGGTATGCAGATAATCGATGGTCTGGCGCAGCGGCAAAATCCCGCTGGTGCCATAAACCGTCATATCACCGCGTTCCTCAAGGCTGACGGGATCGATAAAAATAGCCCGATGCTCCGAGGGGCCAAGCGCCGGGTCGGCAAACATCACGCGAGTGGTTTCGCTCTTTTCCAGCCCCGGACGAACGGCATGCAGACGCAGATCCGATCCTGCGGCCTTTTCTGCCACGGCAATTTGTGCAGCAAGAGGCTGCGCCTCACCCACGGCATCCGCGTGGAGTGCGTGATGGTACAGCGCATTTTCCAGCTGCGGCGTAGCGACATACAGCGTGCCGGTCAGAGCAGCAAAGAAGATAAACGGACCGACAAACAGCCCGATATAGAAATGGAGGCGACGCAGCAGGTTTCCCCATGCCGCGCGCGGCGTGCAGGTAGTCATACTTTTCCTTTTAAGGCAAAAAGTTATCGATTTTGTTTTTAAAGGGAGAAAGCAGACCGCCGCGGCGGCGCGCGGGTATCAGGGTAAAGCCAGGGGAAAAAGTGCCAGTGGCTGACCGCCTGACGAAGCGGCTTCAACCGCAGCCGCTGCAACACCACGCTGAGCAGGACGATAAGCGCCAGCATCACGCCCGGCACGTGGGCTAACAGCACGCAGTAGCCGCAGGCTTCAGCGTGGTCGACCGGCATACTGTGGGACATATCACCGTGATGCTCGTCCATCGACATCATGCTCATGTCATGGTGCATCCCGGGCATGGCGCTCATGGGATCTTTTTGCAGCGAGACGGAGATCAGCGGCGCCACGACGATCAGCAGGATCGCAAACAGCGCGGTCATTGCCGCTGCGCGTTTCCAGCTATGCTGATGCAGTACGTTATCCACTTACCCTCCACCGAAGAGGCGATCATTGTAAATGATTTATGACGTAAGGGTTAACGCGAGAGGTGCGATGGGATAAAAAAAGGGCCAGCCTTTCGGCCAGCCCTTTCTAACAGGATGTCGCTTAAGCGAATCTTAGTTCAGACGCTCTTTAATACGAGCAGACTTACCAGTACGCTCACGCAGGTAGTACAGTTTAGCTTTACGTACAGCACCACGACGTTTAACAGCAATGCTGTCAACTACCGGAGAGTGAGTCTGGAAGACACGCTCAACGCCTTCGCCGTTGGAAATTTTACGAACAGTGAATGCAGAGTGCAGACCGCGGTTACGAATAGCGATAACCACGCCCTCGAATGCCTGCAGACGTTTTTTGGAACCTTCAACAACCCATACTTTCACTTCCACGGTGTCACCTGGACGGAAGGAAGGTACGTCCTGCTTCATCTGCTCTTGTTCAAGTTGCTTAATAATGTTGCTCATAATTTAATCTCTTATCCTGGGTAAACTGATATTCGGGAGCGTATTACGCATTCCCATCATGTTCATGCTGCTGGTGCGCGTGTTCCGTTTTGAACTCGGCCAGCAACTTTGCTTGCTCTTCAGTCAGAGCCAGGTTTTCCAGAAGTTCAGGTCTTCTAAGCCAGGTTCGGCCCAGCGACTGCTTCAAACGCCAGCGACGTATCTCGGCATGGTTTCCGGACAGTAATACTGCCGGTACTTCCATCCCTTCTAACACTTCAGGACGAGTATAGTGTGGACAGTCCAGCAATCCATCAGCAAACGAATCTTCCGTTGCCGAAGCTTCGTGGCCCAGTACACCCGGAATAAACCGGGCTACGGAGTCAATCAGCGTCATTGCCGGTAACTCACCACCGCTGAGAACGTAATCGCCGATAGACCATTCTTCGTCAATCTCGGTTTGAATTACGCGCTCATCTATCCCTTCGTAGCGACCACAGACCAGAATCAGCTTTTGATTCGTCGCCAGTTCGCTCACGCCCGCTTGATCAAGCTTGCGTCCCTGAGGTGACAGATAAATCACCTTCGCGCCTTCACCTGCCGCGGCTTTTGCTGTGTGAATGGCGTCCCGTAAGGGTTGCACCATCATCAACATCCCCGGTCCGCCGCCGTAAGGACGATCGTCCACGGTACGGTGCCGGTCATGCGTGAAGTCACGAGGACTCCAGCTCTGGATGCTCAGCAGGCCATTCTTTACTGCCCGGCCAGTTACCCCGTAATCGGTAATCGCGCGGAACATTTCAGGAAACAGGCTAATTATGCCAATCCACATAGCGCCGTCTTTTACCGTTTATCCGGAGAATTAAAAACCAGGATCCCAATCTACTTCAATGGTTTGAGTAGCGAGATCGACTTTCTTGATAACCTGTCCATCGAGGAACGGAACCAACCGCTCCTTGATGCCAAATGCATCTTTCAGGTTTGCCTTAATGACGAGAACGTCATTTGACCCGGTTTCCATCATGTCGATGACTTTACCCAGGCTGTAGCCTTCGGTGGTCACTACCTGGCAACCCATAAGGTCTTTCCAGTAGTAGTCACCCTCTTCCAGCTGCGGCAACTGCGACGAATCCACGACAATTTCACAATTAGTCAGCGCATTCGCGGCATCACGATCGTCAACGCCTTTCAGCTTGATGATGATGTCCTGATTGTGGTGACGCCAGCTTTCCAGCTCGACCTCTTCCCACTTACCGCTTTCTGGATAAACCAGGGCTGGTAATTAAAAATGCTATCAGCGTCTTCAGTGGAGGAAAACACTCTGAGCCAACCACGGATACCGTAGCAAGAACCCATTTTTCCCAATACGATCGGTTCAACAGGTGCTTTATTGCTCATCATGACCACCGTGACAGATTAAGCTGCTTTGTTTGCTGCTTTGATCAGCGTAGCAACGCGATCGGAAACAGTAGCGCCCTGGCCAACCCAGTGAGCGATACGATCCAGATCCAGACGAGTTTCTTCTTCTGCGCCAGCGGCCAGTGGGTTGAAGAAACCAACGCGCTCGATGAAGCGACCGTTGCGTGCATTACGGCTGTCAGTAACAACAACCTGGTAGAACGGACGCTTTTTAGCGCCGTGACGTGCTAAACGAATAGTTACCATAACATCCTCTTGTGTGAATAAAACAACCGGGCCCCATCGAGGAACGGAGCCCGGGTGTCATATTAAAAGCCCGAAAATTTTACTGATTTTTGGGGAAAATGCAATCAGCAGTTGATCGGTCTGCTGTAAAAGGCCGATTAACGCCCAGGGAATCCTGGCGGCATCATGCCTTTCATGCCGCGCATCATCTTCGCCATGCCGCCTTTCTTCATTTTCTTCATCATGCGCTGCATGTCGTCGAACTGTTTCAGAAGGCGGTTGACGTCCTGCACCTGCATACCGCAGCCGGCGGCGATACGGCGCTTACGCGAACCTTTGATGATTTCTGGCTTCGCACGTTCTTTGAGCGTCATGGAGTTGATGATCGCCTCCATCCGCACCAGAACTTTGTCATCCATCTGCGATTTGACGTTGTCCGGGATCTGCCCCATACCCGGCAGTTTCCCCATCAGGCTTGCCATACCGCCCATGTTTTTCATCTGACGCAGCTGCTCAAGGAAGTCGGTCAGATCGAAACCGTCGCCTTTTTTCAGCTTGCTGGCGAGTTTTTCTGCCTGCGCGCGGTCGACCTTGCTCTCGATATCTTCGATCAGCGACAGCACGTCGCCCATGCCGAGGATACGGGAGGCAATACGATCCGGGTGGAACGGCTCCAGCGCTTCGGTTTTCTCGCCCACGCCGAGGAATTTGATCGGCTTACCGTGATATGACGAATAGACAGCGCTGCACCGCCGCGGGCGTCACCGTCAACCTTGGTCAGCACCACGCCGGTCAACGGCAGCGCTTCGTTAAACGCTTTTGCGGTATTCGCCGCATCCTGGCCGGTCATGGCGTCAACGACAAACAGGGTCTCTACCGGGTTGATAGAGGCATGCACCTGCTTGATCTCGTCCATCATCGCTTCGTCAACGTGCAGACGACCGGCGGTATCCACCAGCAGCACGTCGTAGAACTTAAGCTTTGCTTCTTTCAGCGCGGCATTGACGATGTCGACAGGCTTCTGGGCCACGTCGGACGGGAAGAAATCCACGCCAACCTGCTCGGCCAGCGTTTCCAGCTGTTTGATCGCCGCCGGGCGATAAACGTCCGCAGAAACGACCAGCACCTTTTTCTTGTGCTTCTCGCGCAGGAATTTACCCAGCTTACCGACGCTGGTGGTTTTACCCGCACCCTGCAGGCCCGCCATCAGCACCACGGCCGGAGGTTGAGCCGCCAGGTTAAGCACCTGGTTCTCTTCGCCCATCGCCGAAACCAGCTCGTTGCGGACGATTTTGACGAACTCCTGACCCGGGGTCAGGCTCTTGTTGACTTCATGACCAACCGCTTTCTCTTTCACGCGGTTGATAAAATCACGTACGACCGGCAACGCAACGTCTGCTTCCAGCAGCGCCATGCGCACTTCGCGCAGCGTTTCCTTGATGTTCTCTTCGGTGAGGCGTCCACGGCCGCTGATGTTGCGCAGCGTGCGCGACAAACGATCGGTTAAATTATCAAACATTGTCTCTCGCCTGGGGTAGAAACGTTAGGTCGCCTGGGCGACACATACACAGAATTTTGCCGGAGTATAACATGAAGGCGCCTTTGTTGTTATGCAACGGTTGGAGCAGGCGTCACGTAACGTTATACTGCTTCTCTTTCTTATTAAGACAACTGTCGACGCCTATATGCCTGTTTTCGCACTGATCGCCCTTGTTGCCTACTCTGTCAGCCTCGCGCTGATCATTCCTGGCCTGCTGCAAAAAAACAGCGGCTGGCGGCGCATGGCTATTCTTTCGGCGGTGATCGCACTGATAAGCCACGCCTTTGCGCTGGAATCACGCATCATTCCCGGCGACGGCAGCGTGCAAAATCTGAGCGTGCTGAACGTCGGTTCGCTGGTCAGCCTGATGATCTGTACGGTAATGACCATCGTCGCGTCCAAAAACCGTGGCTGGCTGCTGCTGCCGATTGTCTACGCCTTCGCGCTGATCAACCTGGCGTTAGCCACGTTCATGCCCAACGAGTTTATTACCCATCTGGAAGCGACGCCGGGGATGCTGGTGCATATTGGTTTGTCGCTGTTTGCCTACGCGACGCTGATCATTGCCGCGCTCTACGCCATGCAGCTCGCGTGGATTGACTACCAGTTGAAAAATAAAAAACTGGCCTTCAACCACGAAATGCCGCCGCTGATGGTGATTGAGCGTAAGATGTTCCACATCACCCAGGTCGGCGTGGTTCTGCTGACCCTGACGCTGTGCACGGGCTTGTTTTATATGAAAAACCTGTTCAGCGTGGAGAATATCGATAAAGCGGTCCTCTCCATCATCGCGTGGTTTGTCTATATTGTCCTGTTATGGGGCCATTATCATGAAGGCTGGCGCGGTCGTCGCGTGGTCTGGTTCAACGTTGCGGGTGCGGGCATTCTCACGCTTGCCTATTTTGGCAGCCGCTTCATACAGCAATTTGCTGGCTAAGTCATAAAAGGAGTTCCCCCTGGAACACATCTCTACCACCACGCTGATCGTCATTCTGATCGCCATGGTGGTCATCTCCGCCTATTTCTCTGGCTCGGAAACCGGCATGATGACGCTGAACCGCTACCGGTTACGTCATCGTGCGAAACAGGGTAACCGTGCCGCGCGCCGTGTCGAAAAGCTGCTGCGTAAGCCGGACCGCCTGATTAGCCTGGTGCTTATCGGTAACAACCTGGTGAACATTCTCGCCTCTGCGCTGGGCACCATCGTCGGGATGCGTCTGTACGGTAACGCCGGCGTGGCCATTGCCACCGGGGTGCTCACGTTTGTGGTGCTGGTGTTTGCCGAAGTGCTGCCTAAAACCATCGCGGCGCTCTACCCGGAGAAAGTCGCCTATCCGAGCAGCTTCCTGCTGGCACCGCTGCTCATTCTGATGATGCCGCTGGTCTGGCTGCTGAATATGGTGACCCGCGTGCTGATGCGCATGGTCGGCATAAAGGCGGACGTCACTATCAGCAGCGCGCTCAGCAAAGATGAGCTTCGCACCATCGTGAACGAATCCCGCTCGCAGATCTCCCGCCGCAATCAGGACATGCTCCTGTCGGTGCTGGATCTGGAAAAGGTCAGCGTTGACGACATCATGGTGCCGCGCAATGAAATTGTCGGAATCGATATTAACGACGACTGGAAGGCTATCGTCCGCCAGCTGACGCACTCCCCGCACGGGCGCATCGTGCTTTATCGTGATTCCCTCGACGATGCTATCAGCATGCTGCGCGTGCGCGAGGCCTATCGTCTGATGACCGAGAAAAACGAGTTCACCAAAGAGGTGATGCTGCGCGCCGCCGACGAAATCTACTACGTACCGGAAGGCACCCCGCTCAGCACGCAGCTGGTGAAGTTCCAGCGCAACAAGAAGAAGGTCGGCCTGGTGGTAGATGAATACGGCGATATTCAGGGGCTTGTGACCGTTGAAGATATTCTGGAAGAGATCGTCGGGGACTTCACGACCTCGATGTCACCGTCCCTTGCGGAAGAAGTCACGCCGCAAAACGACGGCTCGGTGCTTATCGACGGCAGCGCCAACATTCGTGAAATCAACAAAGCGTTTAACTGGCACTTGCCGGAAGATGAAGCGCGGACGATGAACGGCATGATTCTGGAAGCGCTGGAAGAGATCCCGGCGGCAGGTACGCGCGTGCGTATTGAGCAGTACGATATTGATATTCTGGACGTTCAGGACAACATGATTAAGCAGGTGAAAGTCCTGCCCGTTACGCCGCTTCGGGAAAGTATTGCCGAATAAAATGTAGGGCCGGGTAAGGCGAAGCCGCCACCCGGCACTACAGGCAGCGCATTACGCTTTCGCTTTCGCCACGGTCACCATCGCAGCGCGAATAGTACGGCCGTTCAGGGTGTAGCCTTTCTGCATAACGCCCAGCACGTTACCCGCGGTAACGTCTTCTGATTCCACCATCGCAATGGCCTGGTGAACGTTTGGATCCAGCGGTACATCAGTATCGGCAATCACTTCAACACCGAACTTACGCACCACATCCAGCATGGATTTCAGCGTCAGCTCAATGCCTTCAATCATCGCCGCGTTATCAGGGTTAGCTTTATCCGCCACTTCCAGCGCGCGATCCAGGCTGTCGATTACCGGCAGCAGCTCGTTGACGAATTTCTCCAGCGCAAATTTGTGCGCCTTTTCAACGTCCAGCTCGGTACGACGGCGCAGGTTTTCCATTTCCGCTTTGATACGCAGTACGCCATCGCGTTCGCGATTCTGCGCTTCTACCAACTGAGCTTCCAGATTGGCAATTTTTTCATCGCGCGGGTCCACCTGCTCAGTAGACGCGTCTGGCTCTACTGCCTCAACTTCATCGTGCTGTTCCGTGATAATTTCTTCAGGGGCTTGCCCCTCAGGCGTTTTCTGTTCTTTACTACTCATGAATTTCTCCGCGTTTTTCTGCATTCATCTCGCTAACTTCGCTTATTATGGGGATCAGTTTCTTGGATTCAAGGGAACAAGGCAGATTGTCATCATTCATCAGGCACAAGGACCTCCAGAACATGAATAATCATTTCAGGTGTATTGGGATCGTCGGCCATCCGCGTCACCCTACCGCATTGACGACACATGAAATGTTGTATCGCTGGCTGTGTGGCAAAGGCTATGAAGTGATGGTCGAGCAGCAAATCGCCCAGGAGTTGCAGCTTAAAAGCGTTAAAACCGGCACGCTGGCGGAAATCGGCCAGCAGGCGGACCTCGCCGTGGTGGTCGGTGGAGACGGCAATATGCTGGGCGCGGCACGCACGCTGGCTCGCTATGATATTAAGGTTATCGGTATTAACCGCGGCAATCTCGGTTTCCTGACCGACCTCGACCCGGACAATGCGCAGCAGCAGCTGGCGGACGTGCTGGAAGGTCACTATATCAGTGAAAAACGGTTTTTACTCGAAGCCCAGGTATGCCAGCAGGACTGCCAGAAGCGCATCAGCACCGCCATTAACGAAGTGGTGCTTCACCCTGGTAAAGTGGCGCATATGATTGAGTTCGAAGTCTATATCGACGAAATCTTCGCCTTCTCGCAGCGCTCGGACGGGCTGATTATCTCCACGCCTACAGGCTCAACCGCCTACTCGCTCTCAGCCGGCGGCCCCATTCTGACGCCATCGCTGGATGCGATAACCCTGGTCCCCATGTTCCCGCACACCCTCTCGGCGCGTCCGCTGGTGATCAACGGCGACAGCACCATCCGTCTGCGGTTTTCCCATCGCCGCAGCGACCTGGAGATCAGCTGCGACAGCCAGATTGCGCTCCCCATTCAGGAGGGTGAGGATGTATTAATTCGCCGCTGCGATTACCACCTGAATCTCATTCATCCCAAAGATTACAGCTATTTCAATACATTAAGCTCGAAGCTCGGCTGGTCAAAAAAATTGTTCTGATTTTGCATCCAGTACTTTACTGTATATAAAACCAGTTTATACTGTATGAAAACACAGTTATGGTTTTTCATACAGGAAAACAATTATGCTGGCACAACTGACCATCAGCAACTTTGCCATTGTTCGTGAGCTTGAGATCGACTTCCATAGCGGCATGACGGCAATTACCGGGGAAACCGGTGCAGGTAAATCCATTGCCATTGATGCCCTCGGCTTGTGCCTCGGCGGCCGTGCAGAGGGTGATATGGTGCGCGCAGGCGCAGCCCGTGCAGACCTCTGCGCCCGCTTCTCGTTAAAAGATACCCCTGCGGCCCTCCGCTGGCTGGAAGCGAACCAGCTTGAAGATGGACGTGAGTGTTTACTTCGCCGCGTCATCAGCAGCGACGGCCGTTCCCGCGGCTTCATCAACGGCACGGCGGTGCCTCTTTCCCAGCTTCGCGAGCTGGGTCAGCTTCTTATCCAGATCCACGGCCAGCATGCGCACCAGCAGCTAATCAAACCCGAACAGCAGAAAGCCCTGCTTGATGGCTACGCAGGTGAGTACGCGCTTACTCAGCTAATGGCGGATCACTATCGCCAGTGGCATCAGAGCTGTCGCGAACTCGCCCTGCATCAACAGCAAAGCCAGGAACGCACCGCGCGCGCCGAGCTGCTGGAATATCAGCTGAAAGAGCTGAACGAATTTAACCCGCAGCCGGGTGAATTTGAGCAAATCGACGAGGAGTACAAGCGTCTGGCCAACAGCGGTCAGTTGCTCTCCACCAGCCAGACTGCCCTGAACATGCTGGCGGATGGCGAGGACGTGAATTTGCAAAGCCAGCTGTACAACGTGCGTCAGCTTGTTACCGAGCTGACCGGCATGGACAGTAAGCTGTCTGGCGTGCTGGATATGCTGGAAGAAGCGGCGATTCAGATTTCCGAAGCCGGAGATGAACTGCGCCATTACTGCGATCGCCTGGATCTGGACCCGAATCGTCTGTTCGAGCTTGAGCAACGCATCTCCCGTCAGATTTCACTGGCGCGCAAACACCACGTTACGCCGGAAGAGTTGCCGAACTACTATCAGTCGCTGCTGGAAGAGCAGCAGCAGCTGGACGATCAGGCCGACTCCCTCGAAACCCTGTCTCTGGCGGTAAATCTGCATCATCAGCAGGCGCTGGAAACGGCGAAACGGCTGCACGACGTGCGTCAACACTACGCGCTGGAGCTCAGCCAGCACATTACCGAGAGCATGCACACGCTGGCGATGCCGCATGGCGTGTTCACCATCGATGTTCGTTTTGAGGAGCATCACCTGACGGCAGATGGTGCGGATCGTATTGAGTTCCGGGTCACCACCAACCCAGGCCAGCCGTTGCAGGCCATTTCGAAAGTGGCGTCCGGCGGCGAGCTGTCGCGTATCGCGCTGGCTATTCAGGTGATTACCGCCCGTAAAATGGAAACCCCGGCGCTGATTTTCGATGAGGTGGATGTAGGTATCAGCGGCCCGACCGCTGCCGTTGTTGGTAAGCTGCTGCGTCAGCTGGGTGAATCAACCCAGGTCATGTGCGTTACCCACCTGCCGCAGGTAGCGGGATGTGGCCATCATCACTTTATCGTCAGCAAAGAAACCGATGGCGAAATGACGGAAACGCACATGAAGCCGCTGGATAAACGCTCGCGGCTGCAGGAGCTCGCACGCCTGCTGGGTGGCAGTGAAGTCACCCGTAACACGCTTGCGAATGCGAAAGAACTGCTGGCGGCATAAACTTTTTCGGGATCTCAGGGTCATACAGAACAATAAAAACGCCGCAAGACCGGTTTCAAAGTGGGACAAGGTCTATTATCATCGGCATATTACATATGAGCCGCGTACTGCTCGGGCCCGAAAAGGAATCAAATCACTATGCGCTGTAAAACGCTGACCGCTGCCGCAGCGGTTCTTCTGATGTTGACCGCAGGCTGTTCCACTCTGGAGAAAGTGGTTTACCGTCCTGACATCAACCAGGGGAACTACCTTACCCCTAACGATGTGTCCAAAATCCGTGTGGGAATGACACAACAGCAGGTCGCTTATGCACTGGGAACCCCGATGATGTCCGACTCCGTTCGGTACAAATACCTGGTTCTATGTATTCCGCCAGCAGCCTGGTCATGAGAATGTGACTCAGCAAACCCTGACGCTGACCTTCAGCAGCGCTGGCGTGTTGACCAACATCGATAACAAGCCTGCCCTGACTAAATAATCAGGTGTCAGAAATACAAAAAGGTGCTCATTGAGCACCTTTTTTGTTTTCCTTGAGCCCCCTGGAACAGGCTACTTACCCGATTTCTCCGCTCGCTGGCGACGCAACTCTTTCGGGTCGGCAATCAGTGGACGATAAATCTCAACCCTGTCGCCCTCTTTCAGCACATCACCAGGCTTAACCGGACGGCTGTAGATGCCGACTTTGTTCTTCGCCAGGTCAATGTCGCTGCGAAGCTCAAGGATGCCAGACGCGCGGATGGCCTCCTCAACGGTGGCCCCTTCTTCCAGCGCCACGCGCTGCAAATACTGCTTCTGCGGCAGCGCGTACACCACCTCAACAGCAATCTTATGCGACACTGTAGACCTCTTTGGCGCGCGTGGTGAACGCCTGAACCATATTCGAGGCCAGCTCTTTAAAGATGCGGCCGAACGCCAGTTCGATCAGCTTATTGGTAAATTCAAAATCCAGATGGAACTCAATGCGGCAGGCGTCCGCGCTGAGCGGCGTAAACTTCCACCCTCCCATCAGTTTTTTAAACGGACCATCCACCAGATGCATCAAGATACTCTGATTGCTCGTCAGGGTATTGCGCGTGGTGAACGTTTTGCTGATCCCCCGCTTTGGAGACATCCACGGCCGCGGTCATCTGCGTCGGACCGGACTCCAGCACCCGGCTACCGGTACATCCCGGTATAAATTGCGGATAGGACTTAACGTCGTTCACTAACTGATACATTTGTTCCGCGCTGTAGGGAACAAGCGCAGTACGGCTAATCTGAGGCATAGCATTTTCCATGGTCACACAACGGACAAATAATAACATTTATCACCTGTTAAAAAAACGCTAAGGCTTATCTCGTGCTAAGATAGCGCGTTAGACCTCACGGGACGCAATGAGGTGACTTTTTAAAATCAGATTACCGACGGCTTTACGACACTTATGACGAAGAAAAAAGCACATAAACCTGGTTCGGCGACCATTGCGCTCAACAAGCGTGCTCGCCACGAGTATTTCATCGAAGAAGAATTCGAGGCTGGCCTTGCGCTGCAGGGCTGGGAAGTAAAATCGCTGCGTGCCGGGAAGGCAAACATCGGCGACAGTTACGTGATCCTGAAAGACGGCGAGGCCTTCCTGTTTGGCGCAAACTTTACGCCGCTGACCGTCGCCTCGTCGCATTACGTGTGCGACCCTACGCGCACCCGTAAGCTGCTGCTTAACAAGCGCGAACTGGAATCCCTTTACGGGCGCATAAACCGTGAGGGCTTCACGGTGGTGGCGCTTTCTATGTACTGGAAAAACGCATGGTGCAAAGTGAAAATCGGCGTCGCGAAAGGTAAAAAACAGCACGATAAACGTACAGACCTGAAAGAGCGCGAGTGGCAACTGGATAAAGCGCGCATTATGAAGAATGCAGGACGTTGATTCTGCGCACTTATTGTACTATTCAATAAGTTAGCGTTTCGGGCTGGTATCGAGGATGTGAAATCTGGTATACTGAGTTCAACACTATTGGGGCTGATTCTGGATTCGACGGGATTTGCGAAACCCAAGGTGCATGCCGAGGGGCGGTTTGCCTCGTTATAAAGCCGCAAAAAAATAGTCGCAAACGACGAAAACTACGCTTTAGCAGCTTAATAACCTGCTCTGAGCCCTCTCTCCCTAGCTTCCGCTCTTAAGACGGGGATCAAAGAGAGGTCAAACCCAAAAGAGATCGCGTGGAGGCCCTGCCTGGGGTTGAAGCGTTAAAACTAATCAGGCTAGTACGTTAGTGGCGTGTTTGTCCGCAGCTGGCGTGCGAATGTAAAGACAAACTAAGCATGTAGTACCGAGGATGTAGAAATTTCGGACGCGGGTTCAACTCCCGCCAGCTCCACCACTTTTGATAGGACTGCAAACCGGACAGCGGCAATAAAAACAGCCACTTACGGACACTGACCAGACAGCAGGCAGACCGAGAAAAGACAAAAATATGCACGTGAAATGCACGTGCACTTTAAAAGAACCCCAGATCTCACGGTCTGGGGTTTTTCTATTTGTAACAAAGGGTAACAAAACCCCCTCCCCCTTTCGCGTCCCCCTCGCCTTGACACTGTTTATTTTTACAATAAAAATACTGTATACAATCACAGTGGCTTTCCGGAGGCATTTATGTTCGTTGAACTGGTTTATGACAAACGCAATGTAGAGGGGCTTGAAGGGGCCAGAGAAATTATCCTGGCAGAGCTGACGAAACGAGTGCACCAGATTTTCCCTGATGCCGAAGTGAGGGTTAAACCGATGCAGGCGAACGGGCTGAATAGCGACGCCAGCAAAAGCGATCGGGAAAAGCTGAACCGCATGCTGGAGGAAATGTTTGAAGAGGCTGATATGTGGCTTGTACAGGATTAATTCTCGATCACTCTTATACGCAATGCTAAACTTGCCATCTCTCAGAATTTACTGTTTTTTTATAATGTTAAAGTTATTTAGTCGCTACATTTCAGTAGGCGTGATTAACACTGCTCTCCACTGGGTATGCTTCGGTGCGCTTCTTCATTTTCTGGGTGCCACTCAGGCTGTAGCTAATGTGTTCGCATTCTGTATTGCGGTTACGTTTAGTTTCTTCGCTAATGCAAAATGGACGTTCAAGTCACAGGCAACGTCAGGGCGTTATATCGCATTTGTCACATTCATGGGCATCATGGCTGGAATGACAGGGTACATCGCTGATGCGATGGGTGCTCCGCCTGTTGTTACCCTCGTGGTGTTTTCAGGGGTAAGCCTTGCTGCCGGGTTCATATACTCAAAATTCATTGTCTTTAGGGATGCGAAATGAAAATTTCTTTGGTCGTACCTGTGTTTAATGAAGAGGAAGCCATTCCAATCTTCTATAAAACTGTACGGGAGTTTGAAGACCTTCAGCGGTATGAAGTCGAAATTGTCTTCATAAATGACGGAAGCAAAGATGCGACAGAATCAATCATAAACGCGCTTGCTATAGCAGATTCGCTTGTCGTTCCGCTGTCATTCACAAGAAACTTTGGGAAAGAGCCTGCCCTGTTCGCCGGGCTGGACCATGCGACCGGTGAAGCGATAATCCCGATTGACGTAGACTTGCAGGACCCGATTGAGGTTATACCGCACCTGATAGAGAAGTGGCAGTCTGGGGCTGATATGGTGTTGGCCAAGCGCACTGACAGATCAACGGATAGTCGACTAAAACGCAAATCTGCAGAGTGGTTCTATAAGCTGCACAACAAAATCAGTTACCCGAAAATCGAGGAAAACGTCGGTGATTTCCGCCTGATGTCTCGCGAGGTAGTGGAAAACATTAAGCTCATGCCAGAACGAAATCTTTTCATGAAGGGCGTCCTGAGTTGGGTTGGTGGCCGCACTGATGTCGTTGAATATGCACGTGCTGAACGTGTTGCTGGAGACTCCAAATTTAATGGCTGGAAACTGTGGAATTTGGCACTTGAAGGGATAACAAGTTTTTCAACTTTCCCACTCAGAATGTGGACCTACATAGGTTTGTTTGTTGCAACCATAGCCATTTTGTATGGTATGTGGATGATTTTAGATAAAGTTTGGTTTGGAAATAGCGTTCCTGGCTATCCTTCATTGCTCGTATCAATTCTATTTTTAGGTGGAGTTCAGTTAATCGGCATAGGAGTTTTAGGAGAATATATTGGCCGGATATATATGGAAGTCAAAAGACGACCAAAATATATTTTAAAGAAAGGTGATAACAAATGAATGCTCAGCACAGTACTTCAAAATTCTCTCATTAATAATAACGTCTGGCGTTTTTATACCATTTTTCTTTATGCCTCCTTACTGGGATGATATTTACAGACATGCATTTAAATATATGGGGCTATTTGATCAAGGCCGTTACTTGCTCGAGGCATATTATTGGGTATTGATTGGGGGTATCGCTACCTTCCCGGCAGCGATCGGAATATTTAACGTACTTGCCTGCTTTACAATGATTTATTTCGCGTGTATTAAATTCTCAGCATCTTTAGATAAAAAATACTAACCATGCATCCATTATAGGCGCAACACTTTTATTAGGCTCACCTTTTATACTAGAGAACCTCTCATATCAGGTTGATAATATTGGATGTTTGCTGCACTTTCCTTAAGCCTGTATTCTTCATCAACATTAAATGATAGGCTAGACCCGATTTTTCTTTATAAGAACGGCAATTTTAATATTGGCTTCTTTTTTCTATCAAGCATCATTCAATATTTTCTTAGTGTCATCCCTGATATTTATAGCGCTAAATGCAAAATGCTCGCCTGCTTTAGTAAAAATGCTTATAAGCATTGTGGCAACGCTATTGGTAACTATTACAGTGGTTATGATTTTGGCAAATAATTTCGCTATCGACCCATATGTAAAAATACACACCACCCCAGTACCATTAAGCATTGATGGAGTTAACATAGTTTCGTCAAACATAAATGCTGCATATCACTTATTTAGTGATTCCTTGTCTTTTCCCCAAAAGATAATTGTTATTATCTTTACTGCTGTAACGATTATTTTCTCTACTGTCCATGCGTTTAGACTTTTCCGTAAAAAAGAATGTTTGCTATCTATTTTCATATTTTTGATGCCATTCTTACTTATTACACTTCAGTTTTTTCCATACGTTTTATTTACCTCACCAAAAATACAGCCTAGAGTATTATTAACGTTTGGCTTGTATATGACATACTGTTTTTACTCTCTGCCAAGCGTAAATGCGTGGAGAAGGTTCGCTGAAATTATTGGTGCTCTCTTTTTGATCGTCAATTCTATGACGGCTAGCGGTTACGTTGCAGCAATAAACAGCAATTATTCTGCTGTATCGAGTTATTACAATAGCTTCCAAAATGACATCCGTTATTCATTGAATGACAACTCACGAGCGATGATTTATGTTAATGGCAGCATGCCTACACCGTCTATCCAATCAAGCAATGAAAATTACTTCCCGATAATTAAAAAATTAATTAGAAATACACTCTCAGGGTGGGCTGCCCCTGGCTTCATAAAGTTAAACAACATTGATTTACAGTTTAAATACATGGAAATTACATCTGACTTCAAGCCGGTATTAGACAGGGGTGATTATAAAATACTCAAAAAAGATGGCGAGAGTAAATACATAGTGAAATTCAAGTAAATCAAACTCATTCTTTGCAAATTTTTCCTAAATGATTGCAGGGGATGTTTTTAATTCAATCGGAAGGAGGTCGAATCTTCTTGCGTTGGATATAGTCTCCGGCGGATTTTCACCGCCGGTTTGTTTCACTAAACAAGCGGCATATCAGGCCAGTTGATTTCCGGCGCAGAGGATAAATCCAGCCTATTCAGCGTTACTCGATATTTCTTCCACTCTTTGAGAAGTAACAATTCTTCTTCGGTTGCCTCATCAAGATCTACTGCATCCTGCAAAGGTGCTATTGCATCTGTTGCAGCATTCATCAGTGCGCTTTGTTGCACTTTTGCCTGTTGTTGAAGTTGTTCAGGTGTAAGAGGCTTAGGAATCGGTTAGAAACTGGATACCCTTCAGCATTAGCCGTAATCTGCTTACCTGCGGATTGTCCTGCCTGCAAAGCCACCATATCTTCGTCCGCAACAGAAACAGCATCAACCGGCCAAGAGCCTGCTGTTTCATAATCGACTTTCAGGCTAACAGGATAAAAACCACCGGTGGATGCGCTGTAAAAATAACTTGCTGATTCAGAATTAATAATTTTGCTCATTGAATTTTCCTTAATATCCTATTGCCAGATAACCAACAGTGACAGTGCCGCCTGAACCACTGGTGAATGATGCGTAAGTAGTTGTCGCACCCAGCAGGCCTACATCCTTATAGCCATCATTATCAGTCAGGATCACCGCAAAGCAGGCATTGGGGAATGCTATCGGGAAGGTAAGCTGTGAGCCGGAGGTAATTGCAACTTTCCCATGCTGGAAAATACGTCAGTGTCAGCGCACTTCCACCAGCCTTGAGCTGAGTTCAGCGCGGTGGGAATACCACCAGCAAACAGGTTTGCGCGTGCAGCGGTAGCTGTTTTTGCACCAGTCCCGCCCTGTGTAACTGAAAGGGCAGTTGTCAATCCAGACAATGACGTGATATCTGAGTTAGCACCGAGCTGTGCTGCAAACAAATTTGCTCTGGCACCTGCAGCACTTGAAGATCCTGTTCCACCTTGCGGAACGGATAGTGCCGTCGTTAAGCCATTAATGGCTGTGATGTCTGAGTTTGAACCGGAAGCAGCAGCACCAATATTACTGCGTGCGTTCGCTGCTGTTTTGGCTCCTGTTCCGCCCTGGTCAATCGACAAAGCAGTAGTAAGCCCATTTAGAGAGGTAATATCAGAGTTCGCTCCTAACTGCGCAGCAAAAAGGTTAGCTCTTGCATTTACCGCGCTGGTTGCACCAGTTCCTCCCTGCGGCACACTCAAGGCAGTCGTAAGGCCGCTAATTGAAGTAATGTCTGAATTAGCACCACTTGATGCAGCTGAGATATTGCTACGCGCGCCTGCTGCTGTTTTTGCACCAGTGCCCCCCTGATCGATTGACAAGGCAGTAGTCAAGCCTGAAAGGGATGTTATATCAGAGTTGGCCCCCAGTTGTGCGGCATAGAGGTTTGCCCTGGCATTAATTGCGCTTGTTGCTCCGGTTCCACCTTGCGGCACGGTGAGTGGAGTTGTAAGTCCGTTTAGTGCAGTAATATCACTATTCACCCCAGACTTAGCAGCGGATAAGTTTTGTCGTGATGTTGTAGCATTGGAAATATCGGTTATTAGTCTTACGCAGGAAGTTCGAACCCAGTGAGTTTCCTACGGAAGTATTAAGAGCTGTGATAAAACTTGTAAGAATAGCTGCCGTATTTCCATTATCTAAAACATCGCTTCCGCCGTTGTCTGCTGTAAATTGAGCGATTACACTGGCAATAACTGTTGCCTGCCGAATCGCTTTGTTAATTTGAGCAGAGGATGCCTTACCAGAGGTGAAGCCAGATGCTAATGCGGCGAGCGCCTCATATTCTGCCTGAGTCAATACATTCGCACCGTTGCCGGTTGCAAAAGGTTTAAAATCGTTCTTAGCCATTACAGTATTTTCTCCCCACGCCCCGGAATCAAACCCGGCGAAATAGTCGTTTTCCATGTCGAATCCAAAGAATTTATTTCCTTCAGAAGGTGTTTCAACTGCTGGTGTTTCTATACTTCCTGCCCCACACACCGGCAGCCTTAATCGTCAAGTACCCCTGTCTAATTGCTGCAATAAGTTCCAGTGAAACATCATTAATATCCGTTTCAGGAAATACCCATACAGATATCGTCATATCCTGATTGTCGACAATTTGCATCCTAATTCCGGAGCCCTCTGTCGCAGCGTCAAGAATGGGTGGTAACGAATCGTTTCTCCCATCCCAGTTGTTTATCGCTATTTTTGCTTTGAGAATTATTCTGTAGGTTTCGTCGCTTAATGATGTATAACCAGAATCGGGATCATACGGCCCCTGCCATACGCCCTGGTCATATCCGAGCCCGTCCGTATCCCAGCTGAAATAAACCCCCGTAATGGGCTGGCTGACTATACGGCTACGTCCGATCCAGAGCCCGAGGGTATCAAGCTGGACGCCTACCGCCGTATCAATGTCAAACGCGCTAACCAGCCCCCGGGTGGCTGATGTGATGTCAATCAGCGGCCGGGTGCTCAGGTCGATGTGATCAAAGTATTTCGGTCTGGTGGCGTGGTAGTTGGTGATTAAATCTGTGTACTTGCTCATGACGTCACCGTTAGAACAATATTTTCCGGCTTACAGGACGCTGATTCGTTGTAGGCGATATTGATATTCGCCGCCGCTACCGTTCCGGCAGATTTGCCAATCAGCAGCTCCTGAATGTCGTAATAGCGTGCACTGCCACCACTCACCACGCCGAGGTTCGCCGGGGAGTAAATGCGGCTCAGCAGAACAGAATCACCGATCGTCAGCCCGTTGATGTAATCCGCGACGGCCTGCTGAATCTGCACGCCAATTTGCGACGTGTAGCCCGTAAAGGCTTTCAGTGTGATATGCCCGTAAATCGGAACATCAGTCGAACGTGAAAAACTGATCACGTGTGGATTGCCGTAAGTGTCCGGTACCGTGACAGAGGTCGTACCGTAGGTCGCCGTTCCCTGCCCTTTATTACCCCGGATAGTCTGGGCAATGTCGGTCACGTCCCCGCCGTCCACGATGGCTGAGATAGAATGTGGCGGCAGCCCGTTACTATCGGTCGCGCCAGTATCATTCTCGTAGAGCTTGTGACGTGTCACGCCAGCAACGTTAGCAATCGCACCGTCAACGCCCTCAAACGGCGTGATAGAGGGTAGCGCGACGCTCTGCCCCTGCCTGATGCGCAGCTCTGCGTCGGTTTCTGCCGGCGCGCCTACGGTGGCCGCCGCCGGGTTGGTTACCGATGTCCAGCCTCGGGTCGGCGTGTTGATGGTAGTAATTGTCCCCGCCAGCGCGGCGACCGCGCCGCTGTTTGAGCAGGTGGCAGTGGCCGTCACCGTACCGTCAACGCCAATCACTACCGAGGCAGGAAGACGCCAGATCACGTTATTGGTGTCTTTCACGGTACCGTTCGTGATGGTTGTCCCTGCGGTGCCGGTGAGCAGCAGATCCACGGTGGAGTTCGTCGCCCCTTTGCGCGCGATACCGTTAATTTTCACGTTACTGGTCAGCGCTGCGCCGTAGCCCGTAGCAGGTGAGAAGCAGTTGTAAACAGTAATGGC